>APFE031627623.1:20949-47445 GCA_000404065.3 Pinus taeda | reverse complement strand
TTTCATTCTCTATATTCTAATACAGGAAATTGAAACCTAGGGAGACCAAGATTA
The DNA here is from genome assembly GCA_000404065.3 of Pinus taeda. Lineage (NCBI taxonomy): Eukaryota > Viridiplantae > Streptophyta > Pinopsida > Pinales > Pinaceae > Pinus > Pinus taeda. The sequence continues at coordinate 47,391 of APFE031627623.1, read as the reverse complement.
AGTTGTTTGGACCTCCCTTTAGCTGAAAATTCTACAAAACTGGAATGACTCTTCAAAATTGGAATGCAGTCGATGAACTTTGAGTAGCATTCTTTCCTTGGTGACTGTTTAGAATATGGAGCATTGCAGCATGCAAAGTATGACATATTTGACCTGTAAAAATTTCAATCATGAAATATGAGTAACCTGCTGTAGCAGGAGGCTAACAATGTCCAATCGATTACAAGATATGGTTGGATTCATTTCTTCTTTCTCGATGTGATCTTTCACTTCTTGAACCTTTTTCTTCTTGATATGTCCTTCTATGTTTAGAGTTTTAGGAGTAGTAATTCTTTCCAATGCTTTACAAGATATGGTTGGATTCATTTCTTCTTTCTCTGGCATTGGTTCTTGGTGTATATATTGTTCTTTTGACATTTCTGATCATTTTCTTCCTCCTCTCCACAATCAATGTAAAATAATTTCTTCTCAACACACTTATGACCTTTAATGTATTTGTTATCACAATTGTAACAAAGCCCTTTTTTTCTTTTTTCTTCCAATTGTTGTGGTGTCACCCTCGTAGGTTGTGGAAGGCTAGGAGAAACAACACTTCCATCTTTATAGTTGTGAGGGGCAGACTTCCTTGTTGCCATAATTTTGCTTTCCACTTTGTAAAAAAGCCCCTTTTTACTTTTTTCTTCCAATTGTTGTGGTGTTGCTACACAGGAGATGTTGCTCTTTGTATCCTCATAATGTGATATCATTTCCTCCATGAGAGTTGACCACATAACAAGTTGTTTATGAGAACAAAGCCCTTTATATCATAAAAATTGATCCGGTTCTAAATATGAATATGCAATGCATACCTTTTGTAACAGTGGTACACCATGTAGATCCAAATATTACTCCATCTGTAGTATCCAATTTACTGGATCCTTTCCATCAAACTTCCTCATATCGCCTTTTCTTGATTTCAGGAGCTCGATCTTGAAATGACTGTAACTCTGCACTTTTGGATCTTTAAGTCTTGAAATTACGACTTGCAGTAGCCCTTTCTGTCCTCTTTCCAATGCCACCAGTCTGATCAAATTTAGATTCTTCAAGAAAGAGTTACGCACAATCTCCCAAGATGACCTGATTATATACCTTTTTAGAAGAGTGAACTTGTATGAAGTGCCACGTGTCACTATTTTGACTCGGGTGTAAAAAATATACAGAGAAAACCGTCCTCTTTTTGTACCTTCTTATGAAATTGCAATTTGATGTTTCCCAAGGTCAACTGTTTGGAATGTAATACACGAGTCTACAAAAAGACCAAATTCCTTAGATCATATCTCCACAAATATTGCTTAAAATTCAGAGCCGAGATTCAACATGATTTCGTCTCAAATGTGTTTTTTGTTTTGCTTCTGAAACATTGTAGAAAAAAAGTTATAGTGGAAATGCTACGATGACCTATTTGGAGTAATGAAACCCTAGAATCTAAAGCTCTAATACCAAATGTTATGAAACCAGCTCACAAAAAGATAGAAAAGATACATGAATGCCTTAGAAATAAGCCTCTTCGAGGGGTTACCTCCTTTACATTACACAAATGAACAATTCTTAGATGATACAAATGACAAGACCTCCTTTCTATATATAGGAGTCTAAGGGGTCATAATATAATCAAAGACGACATAACAATAATAATGTAAGGGCACAATAATAACAATAGTGGCCTTCTATGGGGCGCAATAATAACAATATGGGGACTACATCGGCATAGCAATATACTAAGTGGGTTGTACTAATAACAATAAGGGGTTATACTAGTAGTATAGGGACCTAACATCTAGACTAAGGGCAGAAACCATTTTTGACTCTTAATATCTTCGTGCTCCACAACCACAAAATGCAGAGAGTTTACATTTCTTTATATAAAATGCGGGCCTTATGCCCCAAACCTTGGATTTTTAACCCCAAAATTGACCCCAAGGGACCCGTTCCCAACAGGCCCCCAACACAAATATGGTGACTCACCCTTGAGTAACTCAGTCAGCGAAAATATCTTACTGCGAAGACCTCTTAGCTCTACTTGGACTACTGTAACTTCGATAGCACACTATGTTTCCGCTTGCATCATCTCATCAACCAGCGACTCTGTCGCTAGCCCTGTATTATCTGACTATATCTTCTGCTCAGTTTCCTACAAACCAGCCAACTTTCCTTCGATGGTGGTAGTGAGCGCATGGGATTCAATAAGCCAAGGCCCTATTCTAGCCTTTAGGATGCTCTCTTTGCATTGCGCTACATCCACCTACTCCTTTAGTACCCTTGGCTCCTACAATTTGGCTACCTTCTGCGTAAGGGCGACTGTGCGTGCCATCGCTTTGACTTCATCATATCACTACTGCAGCTCCCAGGCCTCTGTTTCCAACCTTTGTAAGGTGGGATCTTCCTGGAAATTGGTAACTACTTTAAGCGCCTACTCAAAGAACGTGGCACACTCAGTTACAGCGTTTTTTACTACTGCCGCGATATCCTTCACAGTTGTCTCATGTTGTTCTCTAGTTTCTAGCAGGGTTGAAGGTGGGGCCTTCAACTGTCATTCTACAATCTTGAGGTTAAGGTCAAATTGAACCTTTTCCAAATCTATTTTAGTTTCACGCACTCTAACAACGAGCTTCTGAATCCACACATCTATTGGCTCATCATTTGGAATGGCTGGATCTGGGACAGACCTACATCCCTCAGCCACCACCTTGGTTATGTGCTCATTTTTTTCTGTGATGTCTTTTAAGAGGTTGACAGAATAATCTCTTTGTACCGTCATCTAAGCATTGTTGACTTTCTGCTCACTGATTACGTGTAACGTGCACTATTTATGGGCCCAAAGTTCCGCGATCATGCCATCATGCAAATTGTGAGGTGCCTCACAAGGAAGCATGGCCAAATTGAGTGCAATTCATTTGAGGTCATTGATAGCAGGCCTGTCAGCTTTAGTATCTATGGTTAGTATCTATGGTTAGTATTTCCTGGGGATCCAGGTTGCACACCATCCCTACTGTTTCCAATGTGCTGAGCACCAAACTAGTTGATGTCACGTTGCTTCACCCCACGCTGGTCTGGACCTGCGACACCTGGATCTGCAGCTCATGTAGACCCATCTGAATGGCCCACAAGGCCTGCCTCTATTGTACCTCAAACTACTGCAGCAGTTTCGTAATGGTATCTCTAATTGTGTCACCGATATCATTTAAATTACATTTTGTTAAGGTGATCGAATCAAGAGAAGTCATGCTGGCCTTAGACTTCTTCTACAGCCCTACCTTTTGTGGATCTCTATTACGCTTAACGCAAAACATAGTGGTTTCTAGGTCCACTCCTCCCTATTCGAATTGCTGTTCCTTCTCCTCTGTCTCCAGAGAAAGCAACTTCTAACTCCTGTCAGAGCCACACTCCTCTTCTTTTGCCTATCCTACCGTCTACTTCACGATGGTCTTCTCTGCCTTAGCCTTGTCCTCAACCTCATTTTTGCTTTTTGCAGTAAACTGCTCCATCTTCAGCTTGGCCTCCTCCTTTTTCCATTGTGTTTCGGTCTTGCTAGACCCAACTGTCAGGTCCGAGGAAGTGCGCCAACCCGTTGGCAAGCAGTCATGAACCATTGTAATTGTGTCATCTATGGCTAGGTATGCTAGGTCATACATTTCTACTCAGGGTCCTTGCATGCAAGTATGGAGACCTGGTGCAAATCGGCCTTGAATTCCACATACTCCTACAACTTCTCATACATAGTTGGTGACAACCGCGATTTGCAGTTGATGGCCATACGGATGCCCATCACCATCAAGATCCAAAAGACCTTGTTGCCCTTGACCCTTTGAGGGTTCTTTGTAGCCCACAACAAAGTGAACTTCACTGCCTCTGGTAGGTCAAGTACGACCGAAGGAAACTTTTATCCTCTCGTAACTCCCACGTGACCAACACTATGGACAATAGTAGCGAGGCATAGCGAAATGTGTTGTTGTGATCCTGCACCTCTCTAAAGTTCACAAGAAACTCTCCAGAGAGGTAGTGCACCAAGTTAAATTGTACACCCTCCACGCACTGAACCTTTAAGGCTACTACTGGTGCCAACACCTCATCTACATGACACTTTCACATAATCTTTCCTGCCAATATTTTCGTTGCGACTTTGACCACGGGGTTAGCTATACTTGTGATCGCATAGCTGCATGGGTTCTTAGTGATTTCGAATTTGTCCCTCATTTCTTCAGTGAGGTTGCACTCGCCTGAATTTCCACCAAATGGCATGGCTGAATTTTCTCCTAAGTACAAGAGCCGAGTGATCCTATGGATCATCATGTCAGTGATGGGTATCGGATCTTCTAGCCACAAACACCCATCGTGCACTAATCATAGTAACTGCTTGATCTTTACCATGGTTATGGGTGTGTGGTTATAATGAGATACCCATAGCATGTTTAAATGATCCACCTTATCCACCCGTTTAACCCACTTCCTTGGCTCCAGTGCGGTCACACCAGAGTCTTTGTCGAAGACGCGATGCATGAGTTGGTCTACCGCTAAATGCCAAAAGTGTTCTGCATCAAAAAACTCCCAGTCCTCTAATTTTAACAGGTGGATGTGCCCCAAGCACGGTCCTTAAAAGACAATTTTGTCTGGGAGTAAGGGTATGTGCAATGTGACCTTACTTTCATCAATATCCTTTGGGACCTTCACTTGCCTCTACGCAGAGGAATGTACTTGGGCAGTTTAGAAATGAGGTCAGACCCCTCCACATCAACATCCTCTACCCCCTCCATAGCAATATCATCTATGCCCACATGGAGTTCTTCAACCTCAGCTTCAGGCTCTAGGTCAATTACCCTAGCCTGTTCCTATGCAGTGGGCATTCCTATTTGTGGGTACTTTTTGAGTGATGTGCACACCGACTGTTGGAGTATCTGCTTATCCCTTTTTGATTTTGGACCCTCCTGGGTTAGCGTAGGCCTCAGCCTAGGTGTCCTAGGGGATTTAGGCACTCCAGCCAGTATTTCTACACTTCCAACCTCTGAGGCAGCTCCCTCAGCTATCATTCTGACCTCTAGGGTAGTTCCTTCAATTGTCATTGCTTCTCATGCACTCAGGGTTACAACGAGCACTAACATTATGCTAGAAAATGACACCTCATCTTTGTTTGCAACTTATCAAAGACGTAATTCACTATCAAGGCATCAACGAGAACAACATTCATACGTGTATCAGAGCTTAATAGCTCAATTCTCAAAATGCTAATTGTTTTTTGCTGGGAAGCGACCTGTAATTTATAGGCATTTTTGAATTCAAATCCGACCATTCCCCCTATAACGCATTCATAAATGCTGGATTGGCGACAGATTTTCACAGATCTTGCCCTTCAATTCTGACTTAAATGTCGTCCCCCCACTACATTTCACCATTTTGCGTCTGTCAAGTCATGAACAATGACCATAAAGGTCACTTTCCGGCTGCCCTACATTGTCCCTTCTCAGGTAGCATATCTCCTTGCGCATGTCTATTGACACTGTGACATTCCTTCATTCCACGCAGTTCCCTAATCGGTCAGCTCCTCAACCTCGGTAGTGTATTTTATAGCCTCACACATCCTTTCAGCTACCTGGAGCGCTAAGACTATGCTTCCATCATGTAGTCATCTAGCTAGATCGCAGGTGTATGGCTTCGATCGGCTACCTTTCTTGCATAATGGGAGTGCTTCTCCATTCCATTTTACCAATTGAACTGCTTCACCATCGGTAATCTTCTGTATGACATAGGGCCCCATCAAATGCATCCTAAATTTCCCTAGAAATTTATCAAACTTACTATCATGTAACAAGACCATATAATCTACATTGAAGGTGTGCAGTTTGATGTGTTGATCGTGCTAGGCCTTTTCATGCTCCTTTTGAACCTCTTGATGGAGTCCATCTAGAAATCGATCTTCTTCAAGCTTTGTTAGTTGTGTGATCCTCTCCTCGAGGGCTCTGCGATTCGCCATTCCCGTGAATGCCACTATGCAAATACTAGGTACAATGTACTCCATCGGCATCACATCTTCGACACCATAAACCAGTCTGAACGATGTTTTGTCTAGTCAAATTCTTACAAGTCATTCTAAAAGGCCATAGCACCGTGGGTATACGCACATCCCAGACATTTCTTTGAGCGTTGCAAACCTTTGTGAGTGCACTCTCCGATATTTTATTAAACGCTTCCACTGTCCCATTATCTTGTGGATGATAGGCTGTGCTCTTCTGATAGTGCACTTGGAACTCCTCCGTCATCGCGCTGATCGTCTCACTGAGAAAGTGTGTACCGTGATCACTCATTAGAATTTTTTGACAACCAAACCTTGTCAGTACATACTCAAAGATAGATTTCACGGCTATTGTACTCATATAGTCTTTCATAGGCTACCCTCTGCCCATCTGGTTAAATATTTAGTCGCAATGATGATGTATCATGCACTCGTCTTCTTTCAGAGCGGCCGAATTGGTCCTAAAAAGTCAATCGCCCACTTCTCGAAGGGTTGTGGTGATACCTATGGATTCAGAGGTAGCTCATCCCTACATGAGGGCCTGCCCATCCTTTGGCAAGTGCCGCATGCCCTACAATATTCTTTTGAATCCTTACGCAAGGTTGGCCACCATAGCCTAATACGTATAATCTTCTACGTTGTTGTTTTCCCTACATAATAACCTCTCGTGGCTCCGTCATGAGCCTCAGTGAGGATGCTATTTCATTCAAACTCTGGCACATAATGTCGCAATATTTCATTTGACCCCATTTTGTATAAGTGCCCTACAATGACAGAAAATTTTGTTGTGCACACTACTAGTTCCTTCTTCTGTTGGCTTCTATATCCTTCCTAAGCCATACCTATCGTTAGGAAGTGTATAATATCTTCAAATTGACTGTCTACGATGCAAATTGCAAAGAGTTGTGCATTAGGTAGTCCCTTCTCTAAATTAGTAGGTTCCTCTCTCATTTGGATGTGCGACAGATGATCCGGTCTAGCATTCAAACATCTTGGTTTCATAATAACTTTGAAATCTTACTCCTGGAACAACGACAGCCACCTTCATATATTTCCCCCCAACATAGGTTCGTTGACCAAGTATTTCAATATCGAATGGTTTGTTTACATCTTAAAGTCTCTGCCCAATAGATAGTGCCTGAACGTCTGGAGTGCGTACACCATAGCTAAGTTGTTGCGTTCCGTTGTGGAATAATTTTTCTCCACTTTGGACATATTCCTACTTGTAAATGCTATAGGATGATGCAAGTCCCCTTCACCGGCATCTGTCAGTACTGCTCCCAGCGCAAAATTCTTTCTTCCAATCTGGGAAGACTAGGATTTGCGCGGTGACCATCTTCTCCTTCATGACATCTAATCTCTTCTAACATTCTTCATTCCAACAGAATGTAACATCCTTTTCTAACAATTTTTCCATCGACGCGGTAATTTGGGCATAGCTCTTAATGAATTTCATATAGTATCTCGTATGCCCCAGTTTTGCGCACAACTATTTCACACTCTTGGGTGCCTTCAAGTTGATTATGACGTGATATTATCTGGGTCTACCATCCAGCCTTATCTGCATGCCACATGGCCCAGTAAGATCCCAAAAGAGATGGAAAACAAACATTCCTTCATATTGAGCGCGACCCGGTATCTTCGGCATGTATCTAGCATCAAGCACAGAATTGCCACATGGCACTTCACCAATCTGAACATCATCCAATCATCGAAGTACACTTCGAGAAATTTAAGAATAAAATCCTTGAACAACGTGATGACTACGTGAGAAATTATCGTCGGCATGTTCTTCAGCCCAAAATGCATCACCACATACTCGAAGCATCCCCATTCCATCATGAAGGTCATCTTACTTCTATCCTCCAACGCGATCTTGATTTGATGGTACCTAGAGAACCCATTAGTGAACAAATACGCTTCTTGGCCATCAACATTATCCAAGACCTCATTGGTGAATGGGGTTGGGAAGGGATCATGCACACAAGCATCATTCAACTTCCTGACATCTATGCATATCTTTATTTCTTCCTTCTGCTTCTTTTCTTGAACCACTATAGGGTTTACCCAATCAGATTCTTTCACTAGTTCAATAATACATGTCGCAGTCATCTTATCTAACTCTACACGGACCCTTTACTTGACTTCAGATTGAGGTGGTAAGGTCTTTGTTTCACACGTTTGGCGTCTGGTTTTATGGTGATATTCATGACCCCCAGATATCCTATTATCCCTTTCAGATTGGAAAACTTCGTGCGGAACAAGTCATGATATTCGTGGACTAGTTTAGCGACCTTATCTATTGTGGTGTCATCCCAATAGTCCCCAATCTTTGAAAACTTTGGTTCTTCCTTTGTGCCAATATTCACCTGCCTGGTCTTGAGCAACTCAATTATGTCTGGGTTCTCTACCTATGGTCCTTCAACTTTGCGGTGACCTTCAGTCTCCGGGATATTAACCTTTCATGGGTCTTTGTCTTCTTCTTCTGTTGCTACATGGTAACACGCCAATGCGTGGCTCAGTTGGGTAGTCTAATTAGGTTGAATAAGGTCAATAGGATCCCGCAGTATCCTAAAGAATGTTGTCTTCACCTCCTGCAATGCTTAATCGATAGATTCAAATCCATCTTCAAAACTGAACATCATAAAAAATCCTTGGCTTAAAACATCCCATTCTTCAGTGCCATGATGAACTTTGGTCTCCGAGTACCAATTCATTGGTATAACATCCAAAGTATGACCAAGCAAATGGACCCACTCTAGCTGTAGCTTTGCTCCATATAATTCAGTTGATTTCGCCAAATGATCCCGCGAATCATTGCTCCCGTCATGCTTTTCTATTAGTCATACATTCGGGTGGCCAAAATGTATCGTCGTTAGTCTTCTATATTTGTGCCAATCCTCAAAATTTTCCTTGTGTACCCCACGATCTTGCAAATGTAGCATGTAGCACCCAATCTAATGCATAGAAGTGATGCTTCTTGGGAACTTCCCTTTCGAATGCTTCCAAAAAGTGATCAACGTTAGTTAACCCATCACAGTGTGGAAAATTCCTTACCTATGATGATATGCGATGCAATGACTTGGTCATCATATTACAATGTAGTGTAGATAGTTCATGTAGTTGGTTCTTCCAGTGCTCTAGTTCCTCATTTGAATCTAATGTACAGGAGCTCTCGTGGTCCCATGCAATACATCTGTCTGCTGTCAGATTCACCCAATCCTAGTATCACACTGTTATCTTGTAAATATGGTCCAAATCATCATCACTTTCATAATCTTGGACTGGTTCTGTGTGGCACATCCTTCTTACAGGATCCAGTGGCACCACTACGTAGAGTGATTTCTTCTCAAATATCATATTTCGCTTCTTCAGGCCGATTACCCCATTCATGTAAGTGGCGCAATCAATCCCAAGGAGCATGGGGTACGGATTGTTGTCATCCACAATCTCTATTACTTCAAAATCCACTAGTGTGATCGTGCCTTCAATGTCAACTGTTACACCCTACAACCTTCCCATTACGATGACTTTCTCTCGATTTTCCATCCTTACTTGGATTGAAGACCATTGGAGCGTAGGTCTCCCCATTCTTTCCCATATTTGTTTCAGCAAAACATTCATGTCGGACCCCAAATCCAAGATAACCTAGTCCATTTCATATTCCCCTATCTACAAGGTGAGTCTCATCTCATGTCCAGTCCTTGCCTTATGCCTACCAAGCTTTCTAACTATGTGTGGTTCACCAGTAGCATTGTCCTTGCCAATGCACCGATTAATTAGTTCCTATCGTCCCTTCACAGCCTTACTATCATGGAGTAGTTTAATGAAAGTCTCCAAGAACATGGTAATTGTGGATTGGTCTATTTCTTCAATTGGTTTCTCGTGACTTCCTAAGGTATAGGCCTCAGCAAAATTTTTCTTTGCTTCCATAAATGTTTCTTTTGCATGTTCTAGATCAAACCCAGTCTCCTTCTCTAGTGCTTTGTGGACCCACTCACCCTTTGCAGGTTGCTTCCCCTTATCCTCACGAGTTTTCATTCCAACCCATAGCATAATTTTTACCTTAGGGTCTTCCTCGTGAGGCTTAGCCCTCATCATCTGTAGGTTCGGAGTCGGTTGTGGAGGTTGCACTCCCTTTTCGTGAATCTTAGCCAATAATATAGGGCAATCATTAGTCGATGGTCAAACTGAGTACAATAGCAGCACAATCGTCGTGTCAGATTTGAGCAGTCTCTCACCTAGTATCCTTGTTCTCGACAATTGTAATAGATAAGCTGCCCTCAGCCTCTACTAGGCCCTCCTCCACCTCAGCCTTAGTCACGCCCCTGATACTCACCTCGCACTCCCCTAGCACCTTGGTCTGGAGGCTTCGTTTCTACCTACACCCTGTACGTAGGTGTCATATCCATCATTAATTCTTAACTATGGAAATTGTGCTTGTCATGACCTACTAATTGACAAAAATTGCAAAAGAGTTGTTATGGCATCTGTACGAATTTTTGAAGAAAATGGAAATTGTCGGTCGTATGTATCCCAACTACCTAGCATATAGCACACCATAGCGTGGGCCCTGTACTAGCCCTGTTGTAGCCTCTATCCTTAGAGACATTGGTCCCCCTGTTGCAACATAATTCACAAAGACTAGACAATGATCCTTGTCATACCCCTGACCTTTGCATTTGAGGCACTAGACTACTTCATGTGCCTCTAACCGAGTTTTTTTGTCTTCCTTCAGGCTTTGCATTTCGAGGCAAATGTTTTGTAACTGTACATGAATCTGTTAAACCCCTAGATTAGCATCTTACATTGGTGTCTCATGCAGTCTCATCATGATTTCTAAACCTTTTGACTAGGTCATAATCTTTCGTTGTGATAGCGCAACCCTTAGGTGAGGCAGGAGCGAGGTCACAAACCATTCAGAGTGTTGTCCATTATTTAGGTTCATGTTGGCTTCATGGATCATAAACTTCAATCTTTCATCCAAATCCTAGGGTGTCTCCCGAGACTTCATCATTATCTCCTAGAATCCCATAATGGATCGCACTCGAGACTTAAGTCTACTAAATTTCCTATTCAGCAGAGTCTAGATATCTGCCAACGCGGACTTTCAGTTATAAGTACTGTACTTAATCTATCACGTTAGTCTGTGGTCCTCAAAAGCACTAATCAATATTGATTTCTTCATTTGACCATATGTGATACCCTGAGCTTCCAATATAGCCTTTGTGATAAACCAAAATTGGTCTAGATCTTCATTTCCTATGCCCTTGAATACAGGTAGCTTTACCAAGTTCACCATGTTGAACAATGGTGGAGGTGGGTAATGGGTAAGTGGTGGAGGTGAGGATGGAGGTGGTGTAGGTTTTCAAGGAACCCTTGTCTTATGAACTGAAAGGAGGCTCAATCAACGGGCTATACTCAGGGCATTTTCTTCCTCCGTTCCTAAAAGACCTTCCACTTCACATAACTCCAAACATCAAGGTAACTGTATGACCCTCTTTTCACACAAGAGCATCTTAATCCAAATATTTAGTGATTTCAAATAGTTACCTCGCGGCCCCTTGAAGAAGCGGCGCTCTACCTCGTTGTTGCTGACTGAAGTATCAGTCGCGAACTTTGTCACAAACCCTCCTATGATAAAATCAAGCCATTGATTGAAAACATGCGTGATCTTATCTTTAGAGGCTTCCAATTTCCTTACTAACTTCGGGGTCCAGACAATTGGACCATCAAGCCTCCACCTTCCCTAGTCGTCTGCCAACTTTGCGATCCATTCGTATAATTCAACTGAGAAAGAATAGAAGAATATTTCATCAATTTCTTTGTATAGATATCTATTCAACCATTGTTCCATTGTCAATCATGAATTCTTGTTTTCTTGCACTGTGAATTTGTGGATCTTTCTATCCAACCAGTCTTCAATCTCCTTCTTAGTTGGATTCCAATGAAGCGACATCAGAGATCTCGTTATGTAGATCTCTATCTCAGCAATGGAGCCATTTATTGGCTTGACGGGCCCTGACCCAGGTTCAACATTTAGTCATCCAAGAAAATCCCTACACTACTAGCCCTTTCGGCATTAATCCGCGGAGCATGGACTGAAGTCTCATCCGAAGCAATATGGGGGAATGTAGGAACCAGTTTTCCACACCCTGAGATGGTTGTGATGTCAGTTTTATACCTCAACTCTACCTTCACACAGATCGATAAGCTTTTAGGGCTTATCAATGTACTTCTCTATTAGTCTTTCAGAACCTCCATGTGTTGGGTTGTGCTATATTCTTTCCATGACTAGCCAATGTATTTAACCGAGGGGTTAGAGCAGCGGCGGAGCCCACCCTTCATTTCGCCGATTGTATAGCGGGAGGGTCATGGGGGGGAGGCAGCTCCCCCTGTTTGGGGGGTTTAAGGGGGGCGGGCAGCTCCCCTCTAGAGGGTCAGAGGCAGTGCCCCATGAATTCTTTTTTTTTGGACCCTATATTATGTTGGGTAGACCTACCTACGTTTTGTGCATGGTTTTTGCACATGGTTTTGGACATGATGGTTTTTAGTCCATGGTTTTGGACATGGTGGTTTTCTGTCCATGGTATTGGATCCTTCGGCATGTATAAATATGTATTGTAACATTGAAAGGAATATAATGAAAAATCAAGTTGGTATTCCTGATTCTAGGATCCAGTGGAAAATCTTTGTGTATATGTGTTTTATGTGCTATTCTCTTGCATTCTTTGTTTTTTGTGTTTTAGAATTCGTATGCAGGTAATTTCTATTCGGGGTTGAAACCTACATTTGGAATCAGAGTTGTTTTGGCTTCAATGGGACACCATTTTCGCTGAGGGGTTTCACTCGGGCTTGCCATACACCCTGTTTAGTGGGAGATTTGTAGTATCGATTCTGGTGGTGAAAGAAGATGGTGAGCAGTGGAAAGATAGAGATCGAGAAATTTAATGGTCAGATTTTTGAGTTGTGGAAACTCAAGATGGAGGATCTTTTGGTGGATAAAGATTAGTGGATCGCACTAGATCTAGGTATTAAAGCAACGAGAGTTTCTATTAAAGAATGGAAAAAGTTGGATCAGAAGGCAACGAGCACAATATGATTGTGTCTTAGATTCAGTATTTCTGAATGTACCAGGGGAAGCTACGGTGAAGGCTTTGTGGGACAAGTTAAGGACTTTTTACCAACCTAAGTCTTTGGTGAAGAAATTGTTCCTACAGAAAAAGTTGTATAACCCGAGGATGAAAGATGGAGACCAAGTGACAGAGCATCTGAATGCATTTAATATTGTGGTAAGTCAGTTATTTTCAATTGATATTAAAATTTCAGTTGAAGATAAGTGCATTAGTTTGTTGTGTTCTCAACCAGATTCATGGGATAGTCTGGTTATTGCAATAGGTGGTAATGCAAATACCTTGCGGTTTGATCAAGTAGTTTCATCCTTGTTGACGGAGGAGATGAGACGGAAAAATATGGAGAGACAGAATGGTGATTCCTTATGTGTACAAGGATGGTCCCATAATAGAAACAAAAATAATTCATCGAGTGGGAGATCTAAATCTAGAGGGAGATCTAAATATCCAGGAAAACCTGTAAATGTGGTGTGCTGGAAATGCGAAAAGGAAGGGCACTACAAAAGGGATTGTAAATCTAAAGCTCCTGACAAAGGAAAGGGATTTGATGATGCTCCTCCTACAAATGTGAAAACCACCTCAAATGAAGGTGAGGATGTTTACTTGGCTTCTTCAAGTACACATGTAGATCATGAGGCATGGTTGATTGATTCAGGTGCATCCTTTCACTTCACTCCCCATAGCGAGTGGTTCTACATGTACGAGAAATATGATAGTGGTGATGTCTTCTTAGGGAATCATAGGAAGGCTAGAATCGTTGATCGCGGAAAAGTAAAGTTGAATTTGCAAGGTGGAAGGGTTAGAACACTTTTGGGTGTTCTGCATATTCCTGCATTCGCTAGAAATCTGATTTCTGTATGCAAGTTGGATGATCCAGGTGTATAAACAGTGTTCAAGAAGTATACCTATAAGATGGTTTGAAGAGAACTGGTATTGATGTGGTTCGTTCGCATTGGAACGCTGTACAAGTTGCAAGGTAGAATTGTTGTTGATAGGTGCAACAATTTTGTGGTTCATGAATGTGGAGCAGAAAATATAGTGGTCTTTAGAGAGAAGACCATGTTGTGGCATCAAAGGCTTGGACATATTGGAGAGAAGGGCCTTCGAATACTTCATTGTAAACGTATGGTAGAAGGTATGAGTAATAGTTTTCTGTATTTTGATTTCCTGTGAAAATTTTGTATATGGGAAATAGAATTGGGTGAGCTTCCCCTCTAGTGGTAAGAGGATGAAACATATATTAGAGCTTGTGCACAGTGATGTGTTTTGATGTGTGAAGGTTCCATCACTGGGTAATTTTGTGTACTATGTATCATTTATAGATGACTTCTCAAGAAATACATGGATATATTTCCTTAAGAAGAAATCTGAATTCTTTGATAGGTTTAAAGAATTTAAGGCTGTAGTGGAAAACTAGACAGAGAAGAAGATATAGGTGTTGAGGATAGATAATGGTAAAGAGTTTTGCAGTAAGGAATTTGAAGAATTCTATAAGAAGTGTGGTATAGCATGGAAGAAGACTACTCCATACACACCTAAGCAAAATGGAGTTGCAAAAAGAATGAACAAGACATTAATGGAAACGGAAAGAAGCATGCTCAATGGTGTTGGGTTAGGGCAGGAATTGTGGGCAGAGGCAGTAAAGACATCATGTTACCTATTCAACAGATCACCTTCATCAGCATTGGAGGATAAGACTCCACAAGAGGTATGGACTGGTAAGAAACCCTCTCTTTGACATCTGAGGGTATCTTGATGTGATGCATATGTACATGTTCCAAAGGAGAGAAGAACCAAGTTGGATAATAAATCTGAAAAGTGCATCTTTATTGGGTATAAGGATGGTTTAAAGGGTTATAAGCTTTGGAACCCAGTAATAAGGAAGGTTGTGTACAACCGAGATGTTGTTTTCAGAGAGGCGAAACATGTTATTAAACATGAAGTCCAACCAAAGAAACTTGAGAAGATAGAGTTTGAGCTTAAGGAGGAAGAATGAAACTTTACAACAGAGGAGGAATTAGAAGATGACGAGCCACAAACTCTGGGTGTTAGAA
Source organism: Pinus taeda (assembly GCA_000404065.3). Classification (NCBI taxonomy): domain Eukaryota; kingdom Viridiplantae; phylum Streptophyta; class Pinopsida; order Pinales; family Pinaceae; genus Pinus; species Pinus taeda. The sequence continues at coordinate 32,161 of APFE031627623.1, read as the reverse complement.
GATCACTCCAAGAAAGAAGGAAGCTAGAAAGGTATAGTTCATCTGCTTTCTATTAAACTTTTTCTTTATCTATTACTGATGATGATCCCAGAACTGTGAAGGAAACAGTAGATTTAGAGGATGGCAAGCTCTGGAAAGAGGCCATGGTTGATGAAATGGCATATTTGTGCAAAAATGAGGCATGGGATCTGGTGGAGTTGCCGGTTGGAAGGAAACCCACTGGTAGCAAATGGGTGTTCAAGAAGAAGACAAATGCAGAAGGAAAGGTGGAGAAATACAAAGCTCGGTTGCTAGCAAAAGGTTATTCCCATGTGCTAGAAAATTATTTTGGTGATGTTTTTTCTCATGTTGCCAAGGTAGCTTCTATTAGATTACTTTATTTGTTCCCATTGTTTTTTATTTAGAGGTAGAACATATGGATGTGAAGACAATATTTCTTCGCAGGGATCTGGAAGAGGACATCTACATGAAGCAACTTGAAGGCTTTGTGGTGAAGGGTAAGAAAGAACTTGTATACAAGTTAAAGAAGTCTTTCTATGGTTTAAAACCATCACAAAGGATGTGGTATCACTGTCTGTATTTTAAATTAATTGGTGATCGTTTTACTTATTTGGTCTTATAAGAGGATGAGATGTTGCTAGTTGGAAATGACAAAGAAATTATCTAGGGTTTGAAGACCCAATTGTCCTCCAAATTCGATATGAAAGATCTTGCTGCTACAAACTATATTTTGGGTATGGAAATTAAAAGAGATCGGACAAAGAGGAAGCTTTGGTTAAACCATAGGAAGTATGTCGAGACAATATTGCATAGGTTTAATATGCAAGATAGTAAACCGGTGAAGGTTCCTATTCCTATAGGTGTAAAGTTATCTGCCAAAAGGTGTCCCAAGACACAAGAAGAGGAAGAGAACATGTCTCGTGTTCCATATGCAAGTACAGCCAATAGTCTGATGTATGCAATCGTCTATACTTGACCAAACATTGCACATGCAGTGGGAGTATTAAGAAGGTTTGTGTCAAAACTAGGGAAGGAGCACTGGACAATAGTGAAGCGGGTTTTTAGTATTTGCGTCGCACTAGTGATTATGGTTTCTACTACCAAGGAAGACCAAGGTTAGAGAGAGTGTTAGCTATTCATGACTTTGTTGACACATACTGGGCTAGAGATTTGGATCAGAGGAGATCAACAAGTGGGTATGTATTTAACCTAATTGGAGGTGCACTCAGTTAAATGAGTAAGAAACAATATGTAGTGGCACTACCAACTACAGAGGCAAGGAAGAAGTTTGGTTGCAAAGATTGTGTTCAAGAATGAGGTTAGTACATGGAGTTATAAGGATAGGGTGTGATAGCCAAAGTGCAATTTTCTTCCTAAACAACGCTGTTTACCATTCAAAGAGAAAGCACATTGATGTTCAGTATCACTTTGTGAGGGATATGATAGAAGACAAAAAGGTGTTGTTGGTAAAGGTGGACACTTTGAAGAATATTGCATATGCATTGACAAAATCTGTGAGCTCTGACAAGTTCTCTTGGCGTGGAAAAACAATGGGCATTCCAGGGTTGGATAAATGACTAAGCTCTCGTATGGCCCCCTACGGAAAGAAAATAACAAGTGGAAGAATGTGGGGTTGTGTTATATTCTCTCCACAACTAGCAGATGTAGTTAATCGGGGGGTTATAGGGGGGGTGGAGCCCCCCCTTCGTTGTGTTGATTTCACAACGGGGGTTCACAGGGGAGCGGGTAGCCCCTCTCTATGGTGTCTCGGGCAGTGCCCAAGGAATTATTTTTTTCTTCGACCCTATATTATGTTTCGCATACCTACCTATGGTTTTCTGCATATTTTTTGGTCCATGGTATTGGATGCTTCAGCATGTATAAATATGTATTATAACATTGAAAGGAATATAATGAAAAATCAAGCTGGTAGTCCCAGTTTTGGGATCCAGGGGACAATCTCTGTGTATATGTGTTTTATGTGTTATTCTCTTGCATTGTTTATTTTCTGTGTTTTAGAATCCATATGTAGGTAATTTCTATATGGGGTTAAAAATTACACCACAAAGCTATGCGATCATCCTTCACATAACCCTAACAAGCAATCTCAGTACTTTCATGCCTCTATAACTACTTTGTTGTATAGTTCTCTGAATTATCTTAAGTGGTCGCCAATTTTATCATGTAATTTAGATTATCTTCACGTAAACATATATCTCTACCTGCGTTCATATAACAAAGGAAAACATATAGATTCACTCATCAATTTAGCAATAAAATGTAAACCAAATGCTTAACATAACATAATCACATGTAATTGACATAAGTAAAATACACATCAATTTCATAATACTCTTCTTTATTAATGATCAAAATGTTCAGTACAGACTATCACTACCTTGCACACACAGCTGCAGGGGTCTACGCATTGAGCTCCAATATTCTACCCTAGGCCTCTCCGCACTCAGTTGCAGAGCCTTTTTCCTACGCTAAGACTCTCACTCTTAGCTCCTTTACAGACTCATCAATGACTGCACTTAAATGAACTGGCCCCCTTAGACTCCTCTAAGATCTCCTTTTTATACAATCCCATGGTCCGTGGACCAAGGGAAAATCTCATCAAGCTAACTCAACCTATATAGATTAAGGGTGGAAACCGTTTTTGACTCTTGATATGTTCATGCTGTGTGGCCACAAAATGTAGAGACTTTACATTTCTTTATACAAATTCCAGGCCTTCTGCCCCAAAACTTGGGTTTTTAACCCCAAAATTGACCCCAGGGGATGCATTCCCCATAGGGCAATAGAACCATTTGTTGGCTTCATGGGCAGTAACATAGGTTCAACATTTACTCAGCCAATCAAATCCCTACACTATTGGCCCTTTCGGCATCAATCTGTGGAGCACGGATTGAAGTCTCACCGGAAGCAGTATCAGGGGATATAGGAATGAAGTTTCCCCACCTTGAGATGGCTGTGATGTCGGTTTTATACCTTAACTCTAACTTCAGATCGATAAACCTTTAGGGCTTATTGATGTACTTCTCTATTAGTCTTTCAAAACCTCATTGAAGGTATGTGATCGTCCTTCGTGTAACACTAAGAGACGGTTTCAGTACTTACATGCCTCTGTAACTACTTTGTTGTATAGTTCTCCGAATTATCTTAAGTGGTCACCAATTCTATCATGCCATTTAGATTATCTTTGCGTAAACATATATATATCTACTTGCATTTATATAAAATAGGTCCGCACACACAGCTGTAGGGGTCTGCGCACTCAGCTGTGGAACTCTACCCTAGGCCTCTGTGCACTTAGCTACAAAGCCTTCTTCCTACACTAAGACTCTCGCTCTTAACTCCTTTTCAGACTCATCAATGACTCCACTTAACTTAACTGACCCCCTTAGACTCCTCTAAGACCTCCTTTTTATACAATCAAATGGTCCGTGGACCAAGGGCAGATCTCATCAAGCCAACACAACCTATCTAGACTAAGGCAAAAAACCATTTTTTACTCTTGATATCTATGTGCTCTGCAACCACAAAATGCTGAGACTTTACATTTCTTTATACAAAATTCGGGTGTTCTACCCCGAAACTAATTTTTAATTTAACTAAAACCTAATCATACATATAGTTACATATATAATTTAAATTTCTATAATCAAAAAGATTAACAAGCTATGTTAGTATTTATATATAATATATAGAGAGAGGAGAGAGAGAAAGAAATATTTTTATTAATTAGTTTTATTTAATTTTTATTTGTTTATTAAACATAAGTTCTAAAATATCAAAACTATGACTCTAACTTATTATTCCCTCATAGAGGTGCCTTTAATGTTCTACATGAGGGTCATTTAGAATTATGGGTATGCGAAAGAAAATAGTGGTGAAGGGGAAGGCACCTAGGGTGATCTGTGCCCACGTCAACACGTCTAATTTAATGCCACCCAAGTGTGGTGGTTATATCATCTACACTGTCAACCGCACCTTATCTTGTCAAATCACTTTAAATGTAGGAAGGTGATGGGAGGAGAGCATTCGTCTCACATGGTTCATAGTCATCGGCTTTTGAAATTGATCATGGATTCATTGCACATGAATTTGGTGTTTAATGTGGGTAATAACATCTATGCCAGCACACATACCTGTTCCTTCTTCGCTCTTAATTGTTTAGGTGGTCTCTTCAGCCCTTTTGATACCCATGTCATAAGTTCTCCCTATTATACCCAAAGCTCGCCCTAGGTTGCCAAATTTTCTATGACAAGGAGATTTTCTCACGGTGGCATGTTTTCTACAACCTGTAGTCCATTATGGCTCCCCACTCTTGGCGCTCTGTTAACTTGGTGAAGGTTCGTTGTTATATTTTCATCCTTTGTGCTTCAATGTTCATAGTCATTTTGATGTTTCATGTATATCGTTTTGGTTTGGTAGTATGGCTGATTTTTACAAGTGCGCATTTTTTTCGTCCTATTTTTACATAACACAATGGCAGGCCCTTCATTTAAGTTGCTCACCATGTTAACTTCCGCTCCCTCTCAAATTGCTAAATTTGCAGATGTCTCATTCAATTGTTCGATCCTTTTATGTGGTGTCTTGTACCCGGGCACCTTTTCCATTTGGTTCTAAAAAAATCATGGGTCTAATCTTCCTAACAAAATTTTGCACAATCTCTATATGCCTTCTCTACCAACAACAACAGTTTCAACAAGAAGAATACCTACAATAGTGTCTAAGGCCAATCACCCTTTTAGTGGTTGACGATGCCTTTCTAACATGACCTATTCACTCAAATTCCAATACCTATCTACCTATATTTTCACCTTGCCATTATTATAAACCACATGTTCCATTATGGGTCACACCAATTATGTCTGGTCATACACTAGTTTGGTCATCTTTGGTTATTATAAGTCCTTTCATGGCTCTTAGGTTGCATCAAGGTTGTTGTCGGGGTGGTGCGACAAGAGCATCCACTTCTTGATGTCGATGTTTATTTGGCTGGAACTCTATCACTTACCATTTTGAATCTATACCGCCTGAAGTGAGGAACAATATCCTTCAATTGGGAGCAAGGGAATTTAGTGGCAGACCATATTTCTTTGATAATGAAATTATTGGAAACACCTTCAGGTGGACCACCAAACCTAGGAAGTTTCGGAAACGAAGACTTCACTTTCTTCATTCAATGGCTTTACACCGTTAACTCGAAACCAAGGCAACTCCAACGCTGGTTCTCAAGTCATAATATTAGACTAATAGTCTATTATGTCACTTGGTGAATCACTTTCTTATGTGCTATGGTTAGTTCTCTTATGTTCTATGGCAATCCATATGTCTTAGAATTCTATATATGAATATTGTTTGGTTAAAATTCCCACCAAGCATCAATGCAAGTAATTGTCAATAGCTACATAATTAAACAATTTCCATGTATTTTTTATCTCCTTTTTGGCTAAACCTCAACGGAGGAGTAATGGTTGCTAAATCCAATTACTTAAGGGACCCATAAAGTTTTGGGAAAACATTTTCATTTAACATTTTAACTCATAAAAAACTATACTAATTTAAAACACTTCTCTTAAATTTTGTAAATACAAAACTAAAATTGTAAAATAAATAAATATTTATTTATTTATTTATTTTAATGATGTGAATAATCACTGTCGTTATTAAAAAAAATAGAAAATAAAAATTATATAAAACTTTAAGCTTTTGATAAACGAAGATAGTTATAATGATTCATTGGTAAAATTCAGATTAATGGATTAAATCATTCCTCCATTTTAGATAAAAACGGAACGACAAACATATTAGAATACGGCAACCGCAAAATTAAATTAAAGTAGTTTTATTGTTTTGAAAAACGCACATTTTAGATATAAAGACAGGATCAAATCGTGCTCAATTTCAATTTTTTTCCCTTCCGAATTTAAATAACTTCCAATTTATACAAAGAATTTTGTATAAATTCAACTAAAACGTTTATAAACTCAGCTAAAACATCAGTTAAATTCAACTAAAACATTTATAAACTCTGATAAAACATCTATAAATTCAACTAAAACAGTTATAAACTCGGCTAAAACATCATGCGTCATAGAGTGATAAACATGTGTGAGATGGTTCACTATCATGCAGTTATTTACGGATACCGTTCCCCTTCAAACCTTCTAGGAAGCTCTCAATGTTTATATCCGAAGATCCTCCTCTTCGCACCGCAGTCCTCGCACTGTCTCTTAGAGCCTCGACATTTTTCCTTACCTCGGTCCCTTCGTCACTGAACAATTTTCTGATAGTTTTGGATATCTCTTTCCTTAGTATCACTCCTTTCCCACCGCTCAATCTGTATCCAATTTTCCATTCATCCGTCATGAGCTTGCCGTTGGTGAATTGATCATAACAAAATGGAAGCCCTACCATGGGAACTCCACCAGCTATGCTTTCAAGCATTGAGTTCCATCCGCAATGAGTAACGAATCCCGCAACGGACGGATGGGATAACGCTTGCAGCTGATTGCACCATGGAACAACGAGCCCCTGCCCTTTTATCTCATCCAGAAAACCGTGGGGTAAGCAGTCTGAGACTGTTGAAGAGACTATGTCCGGACGAAGAGCCCAGAGGAACAACTGCCCGCTGTCCTTCAAAGCCATGGCTATTTCCTCCAGCTGAGCTTTCGTCACATAAACGACACTCCCAAAGGAAACGTATAGAACGGAACGATTAGGCTTTGCATCCAGCCACTCGGAACAGTCACATTCTGTCCAAATGCTCGTTCCAACTCTCATGTCCTTGCAATGTTCACCGTTCAAAAAACCCGCGGGAAGAAACGGACCAACGTGCAGTACCGGAGGGTTCAAATTCACTTCCTTTCTTTCGAGATCGTCAAAAGAATTGCCAAGAACCCAATCTGCTTCGTGACATACCTGAAAGGACCTATGCGTCACATCAAGAATGTACTGTGACTCCGGGTCCGACTCACGTATGAAGGACGGGAGATCTCTTGCTTCTAAGTTTGGTACGCCGGGAATAAAATCAATCGAAATGCTGCCCTCATCAGCTGCAGATAAATCGCACTGATGATAATTAAAATCCAAAATAAAATCAAACAAGATGCCTACTAATGAAGACCTGCGCAAATATATCTGTAAGCAGGATTTCAAACGAAAAAACTATTTAAAGCACCCAGAAACCTTACCGGTTCCTTCAATAAGCTTGCAACGGAGATCCTCCAGCAGATGTGCGTGATAGTGGATCGAATAAAGAAAGGTAGGCTGTGCCCAAAACAATATGTTCTAGCCTACCATTCTTTATTCGATCCACTATGCCGCTAGAACATATTAAAATATGATTCATATGCGTCCATTAACAAATATTTAGCGTACGTATATCGTTCCGTTCGTTATTTCGATGTTATTATTGTCGTGCATTACTGGCTAACTTCAAGATATCTTAATCATCGATATAAATATAGAGTAGGTAATATCTTTAAGATAGGTTAATCAAGTCAAGTCTATAAGAATAGAGTAGCTAGTATTTTAGAATGCAAATTTAAACATTATGTACTAAATTTGTTTATTTATTTTGTTTATGTGATATATAAAGGGATATTTAATGTGTAGAATATTAAGTTAATTATTAATTTAGTGTATGGTGTTTAATATTTATATTTGTGATGGTCTCTTCTCTTAAGCACTCAGCTTGGACAAGACTCTTGGAAAAGATTGAACAGAGACTCAATTGATGGACTTACAGGTCTCTGAACATTGCTGGCAGAGTTGTTCTCATTAAGGCAGTATTGCAGGCAATGCCGCTTTATTTGTTCTCCATCTTGGCAGCTCCCAAATGGGTCCTCAAGCGGCTAAGAGACATTCAAAGAGGCTTTCTCTGGGAAAAACCTCAACCAATCATAAATGGGCCTTGATAAAATGGAATATTTGGGACCTCAAGCGGCTAAGAGACATTCAAAGAGGCTTTCTCTGGGAAAAACCTCAACCAATCATAAATGGGCCTTGATAAAATGGAATATTGTCTGCACTTATAAGGAAAAAGGCGGTATTGGTCTAAGAGACCCAAATCATAGCAATGCAATTATGAGCGCCAAAATATGATGGCAATGGCTCTCCTCACCAAAACCCTAGGCTCTCATATGGAATGCTAAGTATGCTAACAACAGGGCCACAGGAGGAACTCATAGGCTACACTGCAACCACCCAGGGTTAGTTGATATGGAATGCAGCCAAACAACACTTCAAGTTGATTTAGCAACACAGCTTCTCGAAAGTCCGAAATAGTATGGACGGAGGCGTGGAACCAAATGTCAAAGCTCAATGGGCTCCTACATGTTCCCTCAAATTTCTTCGACAAAGACCAACAACAACAAAAAATTTGGGAATTATGGGAAGAGGAACACGAGTTCGGGTATAGAAAATGGAAGCAAGGTATACAACTAACCAGGAATGAGGAACATCCCTTCAACGCTGAGCTGGAGAGAGAGCTACAACGAACAAAGACATCTTACGATGGGGCTACAGGCCAAAGGGGGCCTTCACCACTCCAGAAGCCTACAAAATTGTAAGCACTGACCCCACCACTCAAGATCCAATATGGTCCAAAATCTGGAAGCTAGATTCATGGCCAAAAGTATCACTCTTCTTATGGCAGGGTGGGCACAAAAAAATTCTTACTTGGGAAAAACTGTGTAAAAGAAACTATCATGGCCCTTCCATGTGTGTAAATTGCAAATCTCACGAGGAAACTACTCAGCATCTTTTGGATGAATGTCCCTTGGCTAATCTACTATGGGAAAAGGCCAGTTTCAGGAGTCAGACAAGATGTAGGCTTCCAAATGACATAACAAACACATTAAGACATTGGCCACTGAATCCGTACAAATGTGACATCCTCAACCACCTGTGGTGCTTACTTCCTGGCGTGCTTCTATGGAATATATGGAAGGAACGCAACAAGAGAATATTTAAAGACCAGTACACCCCAACTGATGTCATCTGGAGAAAGGCTTGTGAGAACCTGGAAGAACCCTTGAAGCTCAGAACATGGAATAAAGACGATATCCCAAGCCAAGACCATGAGAAAGCTATATGGAGCAACTGGAATCTACAACTTCCAGTGCAGTCCTCCAGCTCCATCAAACGCAACACCAACAGAACAAAACAAACCATGTGGAAAGCCCCATCTAAGCATTCCTATACACTCAATTTCGATGGAGCTTCGAAAGGCAATCCCGCGAAGGCTCGCTATGGGGGAATCATCCGAGACTACAAAGGCAAGCCTCAACAGATCTTTTTTGGAAATATTGGTTGCTACACAAACAACTCAGCGGAGTTGGAATGTCTCTCGCAGGGGATCATTCTCTCAAGACAAAACAACTGAACCCCCCTCGAGGTCGAGGGTGACTCCCAAATTCTGATCAATATGGCCCAGTGCCTCCTGAATGGCTCAAATGCAAAAAAAGTAGCCACAAGCTGGAGGATGGAAGCAAGGTTGGAAACTTTGGAGCAGGAATTACTCAACAACCAAGCCATCACCTTCAACCACATAAGAAGAGAGGGCAAGAAAGTTGTTGATCTACTCGCCAACATTGGGGTGGAAAGCGCCCTTGCTCTACAGGAAGACACTTTTGATATTTTAGAAAATCATGCATAAGCTCAGGAATGCCTACACCTGGTCCAACATGATGCCAATCTCCCGGATGCGGGTGATCGTTAAGTTTTTCCGACTGATGGGACAAAGGTCCCGAGGAGACCAAGTGCCCATCACGCGCAAGGTGCAAATAGGCAACAACGGTAATGGCAATTCTAGGATGGTGGCTTTAATAGTCACACGCTGGTAAGCCGGAGGCATTCACGCTTCGGCCTGTCTTGACTGCGCTCCCCCTCTCGGCTCTGCGATGGATTGGACTTTAGCTTTAATGGAAGACAACCACCGAGGTAGAGCTGGAAGCTCTATAAACAACAGCCCTATCCGCCCTCCTGGCCTCATGCCCTCTGATTTATGCGTTCGTGCTCGCCTGCAATCAGACCTCTAGGTAATTTGGATCCAGTTCCTGGTTCAGGTAGGCTCTGCCCTATTTTGTCATAACCTGCACCTATTCGTCTCGCTGAATCACTCCCTGATTCTCCCCGCCAGCATGGCTCGTGAACGCCCATGGCTGCTGAGTCGTAGGGGCTACAGCAGAGGGGGAACCTCACGACGCCTAGGTGCAAAGAAATCCCGCCCTCCCTGTCACTACCCGCACTGCCATTGCTTCTGTCGCTGCCCCAGCTCAGCCTTCGCTCATCCTCCCAGCCTGCCCAACTCCTCGAAACCAGCTCCTTTGTCATTTCTCGCGCACCCTTCTTTGGCTCGGCCATCTTCTCTTTTGACAGTCGTTTGACCAGGCCGCGTATCAACGCTCATATATCTGTTTTGTTCTTTGAGGAACCAGAGGAGGAAGGAGGCACCAGTTCTCCGCCTGTTCGAGCTCCCTCACAAGAAGAATGCCATAAGGCCACTGCGACTCAGGAAGACAAGGGAAAGACAGCCGAGGCTCCGACTCCTCACAAGGATGGCAGCGAATCTCTACGTGCAGAGGTTGAGGAAGCTACAACGAAAGTGCTGGAGGAGGACTACTACAGGCCCTGTCCGATAGTGGAGGAGGAGCCAGAAGAGGAGGAGTCGGAAGATTAGCACGCGGCTCCAGTTCGGGAACTGCTCTCCGGGTGTTGGCTCTTGGCTTCGCGAGTCATGTTACCTCGTCCACTTGTCATTGCATGTCTATGTTTTGTTCTGTTTCAGCCGTCGACGAGTCTCAGTGACATTGTTTTGGGGTCGACGTGTCAATGTTTTGAGGTCGACGTGTCTTTATTCTGGGGTCGACGTGTCTTAGTGTTTTGGGGTTCTTTAGGGAATGAGGAATTAAGCCTCCATGGCGCTCCCCTGCATGGGACTGATGGTTACCATTTCGGTTTTGGGTCCTCCCCTGCGAGGGATTGATAATCGTTGCTCTGGTTGCTAGTTTCCCCTGCGTGGGAACTTTCATGGTCCTCCCCTGCGTGGGAATTTCTGAGTTTTTTGCACGCATGGCCAAAGGGTTGAGCCCGTCTGCCAGGATCTATGGCAGCAGGCTCCCATTGTAAAGCCTGCACAGTAACTTTATCTTCAACTTATGTACATAATAGAATAGCCTAATTAAAAAAATAAAAA
>APFE031627623.1:0-20042 GCA_000404065.3 Pinus taeda | reverse complement strand
AATATTAATTTTTATAGTTTGTTAGGGTTTGACTAATCAAATGGTTTAATATTTAATTTGATCCTAGTTGTTATGTAGATATCAAAAATTGAATATTTAATATGATTATTATTATCTGTAATAATTAGTTTCGATATCATAAATTGATTATCTAATTCAATATCATGTATAAATAATTAATTTATGAGATATAATTTGTTAGAGTTGGATTAATTCAAGTTAAATTAGGTTAAAGAATTAATATTTGAAATAATTTAGATTAAAATATTTTGGTGTCATTATAATTTAATATTATTAAATTGTTAGAGGAAAACCTATCTTTCTTAGATAGGAGGAAGGCGGAGATAAATTTAAAGGTTTACAATTTAAATTATATTGTTAAAGAAATTTTTTTTTTCAGTATTTATATAAAGAAATATTTTCTATAGATAAATTTTTGTTGTTGTTGTAAGTTAGGTATGATTTTATATTACTTTGAATAAAAGATAACATTTTTATAATTATTGGGATATCATCCGCAAAATTTATGCTAATATCTAAAAGAAGCTTTTGTCCAAATTATCATTCCATCTCCTGAGATAGATTCACATAATATATGGTACTTAGATATATTTGAAAATCACCTAATTAACTTAGAAATAGAGTTCTTAACTAGACTAGCTTGCCTACTTAGATAAGGAAAATCCAAAACAAACATCTTGACAAACTAGGTTACAAGAGAGTCTGCTAATAGCTAAAAAATGTCTTGTCCAAATTATCATTTCATCTCCTAAGATAGATTCATATAATATATGGTACTTAGATCTACTTTACAATCACCTAATGAACTTAGAAATAGAGTTCTTAACTAGACTAGCTTTCCTACTTAGATACTGAAAATCCAAAACAAACATCTTGACTAATTAGGTCATAAGAGAGTCCAATAAAATTGTTATAGGGTCACCTCCCTCTTTATCACTAGCACGGAAGTCCACGTCAATAAATTTCTTAGCAAGAATATATATGTTATTTTCTAGTTCTCTGAGTTACAATAGGAAAGCATCATTATTAAGTAGAATTTCAATTCATGCCTCATTTCTAGGACCTTTCACATGATGGTTTTAATTTTTAAATAGTGATTGATTGGTTTCATATATTTGGTATACGTAGCACTAGTTTTTCTCAGATGTCATATTGCATGATCAATATTCTCTTCTATCTCTACATTAGATTGGAAATGTCATTCCATCTAAGCTTGTTTCCTCCAAAGTCAATTTCCTGCCTTATAATACAAGATGTGTGTTCTTGTTATGAAGTAGCAAAGGCTTCAACATTCACTTGAGCCCTTGAATAATGATGCTTCCTTCTCCCAATATGTCTATGGTGACCTTGAAAAGTATTGTGATGCAACATGATAAAGTGGAGACCAAAGACAAGAAGTATGAGGAGAAAACTTCTAAGAGGAGTGAGTATTTGAATGATGAAACCCAATGGTGACCACCATCCAACAGAAATAATATAAAGTATATGGGAGGGTTGGAACAAGAAGTAATAAAAAAGGCAAAGGTATAGGAAGCAAGGAAATGAGTTCGGAGGTGAATTTAGGTTAATAGAGTGGGAGAGTTTCTTGAATTTGTTAAACAAAGTGGAATACCTTTAATGATGGGAAATGAAAAGGAGGGGTCTCCCATCAACGAGGGGCCCCATCTTACTATATGATGCATTTTGGCCCTCTCCCAGTGTAAAAAGGGGTGGCGTTTTTGGGCAAGCTCCATAAACAAGCAAACTTACCCAAACAACATTTAGATTTGGGTGTCCCCTGAAAACACATAATCTTTATGCTAGATAGCCATAAATTATAAAATAATTTCCATCATGGGTGAGGAATACACTGGGGTCGAGCTGCAATAATCATTAAATGTAGCAGTGAACATCCATGAGTGAAAACTAAGTTTGAGGTGATATCATTTAATAACATTTACATTCATTCTAACATGTAGATTATTTGAAAAAACCATTTACTACATGCCCGTGATTGCACATGGTGACATTTACATGGGGAGGGGCATCATGTGTCTAAATATTACATATGTGTTATAGATTAAAAATCTATAAAAAAATAAATTGGGATATATAATATATATATATATATATATATATATATATATATATAAAAGAAAATTTTGGAGCACTAATGGCTCTAGATGGTTTTGTTGATATGAGAGAAATTAAAGGAAAACAAATAGCCCCATTTCCCTTTCTATTGCTCTTTATTTTCGTCTCTACACAAATCTAGTGACATTAATTACCAAAGTATTGAACTTTAGTCCATATTGAAAAAAATAATTTGAAGATTTGGTTGATAGTGCCTTATATTACTCTCTAAGAGCATCTAAGTTAGATTTATGTGGTTTAAAAGAAAAGGTAATGGAAAACCTAGTATGTGGTGTCCAGGTGAGTTTCTTGTTTATCAGCAAAAACTATCCCAAATCATAATGACATGTTATGCAATGTAAATGATTAGCTAGTCAAGGAAGAGGATAGTTAGTTGTAAGACATATTGGTCACATTAGTAGGAAATCCATGTTCAGAGGAATGAAGTTGAGAGCATTTCCATAAAAAATTTCATGTTTTCTTCAATCACTTACACTTCAATCTTATCACAAATCCAACACTATGACACCTACCTACATTACTCCTAAGGCTTTCTCCATTAGTGATGTTTATAGCAAGGTTGAAGTTGTTTCGTCTTTCGTATCTACTTTATACATGATGTTAGTCAACACGTATACATTCATAGATTGAGATGACCATAAATAACTCAATAAATTCATGTATGTGGGTATTAAGAACACACTTTCATTCTTTAATTCCGAGTGTCCATATGTTTTTATTCCCCTTGAATGCTACTAAGCCACTTCCAAGCTCCCTTAGTAGAAATAAGCACACATCCATAAGAGCATGCATGCTCTACCATGTTTTTTTTAAATGCCTTAATTGGTCAGTTTCTTTCATAAACGATATCACATGCTTTTGTCAACATTAGGAAACTTCAAAGTGAAGTAGGGGTGAATTGAGGGAGAAAATTTAGGATGGGTTGACCAACTTTGCATAGTTTTGATAATAGGAAAGAATCTTAGTTTATTTTATTTCTTTTGATTTCATAGTTATTTGAAAATGTTAGAAGTTAATGTAAATTTAATTTTACTTAGTAAATTGCAATGTAGATAATTAATATAGATCCTAGACAAAACCCAAACCAAACATTTTCAACAAATGACACTCCAAACAATCGACAACCAAAAGACGTTAACATGTGGTAGATGTTAGTTCGAGATTTATTTAAAACATTGTATAATACTTATGAAATACAAAAGATACCATAGGTATCACTAAGGACTTCCCTAAACATAACTCTATCATCCATTCAAAATTCCTAAGGCCACCAATGATCACCAACGACATGTATTTATATGGATTGATGCACCTACCATCAATCCATAGACCATTTGATTAATATTCGGTTTGCAGTATTTGAAAAATCCCCCTAAAATAATGGGTAGGTACCTCTATATTTTCTTAGGAAATTATAAGCAAATATTATGTTGAGGCAACATACTAACTATATTGACATAAGTGAATCCCAAGGGGTGGGTGGTGCGTCCATATAAGAGAGATAAAATGATAGTTATAACCCATTTTAATTCCTCATCCTTCAAGGTGATGGCTCTTGGAATACTGGTTTTCTCCCTTGGGTTGCTTTCATCCCTTGTGCAACTCATTAATTCTTTTTTTCACCCACCCCCACCACCTTTGCTTATAGATTGTAGTATCAAACAAAGAATGCATGCAAATATATATGAAGCAAAGGACATAGGTATTTCATACTCAACAAACCCCCAAAGATACCCTTCGATAATAGTAGGTGACTATAATAACTATGTCATAAATTGGATATTTAGTTGAACCATATTTATTATTATTTTCTTAAATATTTCTTTGAAACTTTCAACTAATCATCATCCTTATCTTCTTTATTTCATTCTCATTTTTGTATTCTTCCATGGACTTATACATTTTCTCTATACTATTATAGTTTCATAATATGATTTAGACATTATCATTTATTCATAAGTAGGATATAATTCTTCATATTCCCCCTTAATAAGTGTCTTCATGTAACACCCTCCTCCCACATCTACCTAAGTAACCATGTCAATCGGGTAAACATGTGACAAGAGGCTACTATGATTGGACTCAACCTCCTATGTGACATTAAGGAAGTGAAATCAATGGACCACATCAACCAACTTATCCACATCAGCAACAGAACACTCAAGAGGCATGTCAACCACTCATACATCCTCTCCCTAGGTCCCATTGATGTATAGGACATCTTAGGCCTCAGTTGCTCCCATGCTATAGGCAAGAGAGCATCCAAAAATCCGAAGTCACTCTCACAGGCTAGGCTGTCAGCGACCAAAGACTAAAATTGCCACTGTTATGCCAGCGAACCCTAGATTTAAGCCTATTTTTCAGGCCCACAGCCTATGTAACTGCTCATAATGTTGACAAATGGCAATAAGAAATTCCAGTTTAACTTGTCCTTGAATTAAAATGTGAATTAAATTCGAATTCTATTTTCATACCAACTTAAATTAGTTAGTTTAAATCTATTAAACTTACTTAACTGAGGAAATTCAATTTGGAAGTATTTATGTTTTCATGTCTATGTTCTCCCTACTTTCTAGGAGTCCAATGTGAGTTAATTGTGAGTTGTAAAATAGAAGATTCAGTTTCATGAGTCAGTCTAGCTTAGTTCTCAAACTGGTTGAGAGAAATAATAGTGAGTTAACAGTCAGTGGTGACACCAATGAACTCCACTAGTGCTACTCTACTTAGCTAAATATTTACTCATCAGAAACTCATGCATGTCGATTATGAGAAAGACCCA
Source organism: Pinus taeda (assembly GCA_000404065.3). Lineage (NCBI taxonomy): Eukaryota > Viridiplantae > Streptophyta > Pinopsida > Pinales > Pinaceae > Pinus > Pinus taeda. The sequence continues at coordinate 15,109 of APFE031627623.1, read as the reverse complement.
GTTGAGACTAGAGTGTAGGGACATTGTACTATTGATTTTAGATTTTTCTAATATGCACTGATAGTGCATGAATTTAGGAACTGATCCTTGAGAGGCCACATAGTGTTGGGTAGCGGATCCCGTGTGTAATGGTTTTAGGGTTTAAAGCCCACAATTTTGGGTTTTGGTATTGTAAAGGCTCCACGAAGTGCACAGAGTGTGAGTTGTAATGAGTCAACTCAAAGTGTAGTCCACCCCAAAATATTGTAATTTAGTCTAGAATGTGTCAGCCTACCCATGGTATGTGGGCCATGGGAATGTATATATAGAACGAGGCTCTAAGTGTAGAAGTAGTTTTTGTAGAGATCAGAAGTGTATTGGTTTTTGAAACTAATATTTGATCTAATTTGGTAAGTCTGAGTCGTGGGTCATAGTAGTAAAGGAGGCTCTGCAGCTGTGCGCACAGAGGCCTAGTAGAGTCCACAACTATGTGTGTGGAGCCTGCAATTGAGTCCGCAGGGTAGGAAGTGGATTGTAACTGAAAAAGCATCAATAAAGATAAGTTGGTTTTGGAATATTGTGTATCTATTTCTATATTCTGGTCTATGCATCTGTTTATTGTTTATGATTGCGTGCATGTTTGTTTATTTTAAATGATAACTGGAATTATTAGGCCTACTTAATTTAAGATGTATAACAATACTAAACACAAAAAGGGTAAAGAACATTCACTCTCACCGCGCGAAGGTCGTTGCACTAAACAGACGGCTGCGTGGAAGTAGTGCAGTACATAGGATCAGATCATGAACTTTCCAAACCTCATTAAGACATCCCTAGGGTGTGGAAACCTGGTTCCAACACCCTCCCATACTACCTCAAGTGAGACCACAGTCCACACTCCGCGGACTGTTGCCGAAAGGGCCGATAGTCTTAGGATTTGTTTGGCTAAAACAATCTGAACCTCAGTCAAGCCCCAATAAGCCAAGAAATGGTTTTGTTGGAGGTACCAAGATCTGCCTAAGGGATGTCTGATGTTAGAAGACTAGAACCCTATAAAGAAGGAAATTGAAGATTGGTTGGATCAAAAACTTCATGAGTTCGTGGTACAAGAAAAGAAAACCTCACAGAGGTAAGTACATCAAATGTTTGAATAACTGGATTAAGATGTTGTTATGTGAAAAACTGGTGATGCGAATCCATTAATGAATGGAACAACGCAGAGCATAAAAGTCTACAAAGGTATCAAACGTTTAGGAAACAGTCCTTTAATTTCACCTCTACGAGTGAGCGAGGAAGAGCACGTGTGGGTTTCTCCGAGGAGTGCAATTAGTTTAAGGAAACACATTCCACTGTTACCATTCCCACACACGTCGCCAATCACGTTACCTCATTCACCTCCATCTTCACCCACACCACCTCCACCAAACTAGCAGTTCAACATAGCGAGCGTGATCAAGTTGTCGGTATTTAGAGGAGTAGGGAACGAAGATCCAGATTGGTTTTGGTTTGTAGTAAGAGAAATATTGGAAGCACAGGGTTATGGATGATAACATTAAGAAGGCCACATTGGTAAGAACACTGAAGGAATGCACACTAACTTGGTATATCAAGCACTTGAATTATCACCCAAATGCAGGAATATCGGAGATCCAAATTGCATTGAATAGAGAATTTAGCTGGCTAAAATATGAAACACAGTCGATCATCGGATTTAGGGAGATCGCGATGCTTCTAGGAGAAACCCCATGGATCTAAATCAGAGGCTAAAGAGTATGATCCACGAGGCTAATATGACACTGACAGATGCATAGCATCATGCATGGTTTGTGGCATCTTTGACACCTTACCTGAGGACGGCGCTGTCACAACAGAAGCTTTCAACCCAAGTAAAAGCATTTGAAATGGAAATGAGGTTGCATGAGACATCGATACAAGATCCAGGGTTGGGAGTCCAACAAATCCATGCACAGCTACAGAACCTATGCTTGGAGATGCAGAGTTTGAAGCAGGATAGGGCGCCCCAACCGGAAGGATGCGAAGAAGTGTGGTGCATAAAATGTAAAGGCCAGAGTCACAATAAGGATCATTGTCTAGTATTTGCGAACTATTTTGCGGGAGGGGGACCAATGCTATTAAGACCAGAGGCTCACTTGGGACCAACTGCGGCACCCGTGCTCTCGTGCGCGATTTGTCAGGTGGGAGGAAAGCACACTACAGACAACTGTCGCCTTCCGCAGAAGTATATGTAGACTCCGTAGCATTTGTTTTGCAATTTCTATAGATTAGTGGGCCATGACGAGCAGACATGTCAGAGCTATGAACAAATGATGGATAGGACTATAGCCTATTGAGTGTAGACAGAAGCATAGGGCCTCAATCGAGCTGCAGCAATAGCAGGGAGTGGATTCCAAGGACATGGACGAGGGCAAGGAGGAATGGGACCTGGACAAGGGTGCGAACACCTAATCTGTTACAATTTGATTAGTTTAAGCAATTTGAGCAGCTAATCTGATATAATTTGATGAGTTTGACGAGTTTGATCAGTTTGAGAAATTTGATCAATTTGAGCAGCTAATCTTTTACAACTAATCTTGTCTGTACTGTGAGCAGTTTGATCATGAAATGGTAGATTGTACGATGTTAATCGCACAAATACATGAGAAAGGGGTACTACAACCTACTCAAACTCAAAATATACAAATGATGAGGTCAAAACCGCGCAAAAAATAGCCTAACATGAACATGTTACTCAGAAGCGACACGACCACACGGGAAGATAAGGGAAAGCAACCCGAGGGCCATACATTGGTTCGCAAGGCTCCTACGAAGGAACCTGAGTTTGACTTGGAGCACGCAAGAGAAGGATTTATGGAAGCTAAGTAGAGCTTCATAGAAGCCTTTACTTCAGGTATTAAGGATCAACAAGAGACAGGGATGGATCCTTCTATGCATACTACCTTTTTAGAGACATGCATGAAACTACTACGCAACAATAAGGCAGTTAAGGGACTACAAGAGCTTATCGCTAGGTGCACAAGACCGGGTGAACCATGCGTAGTTCAAAAGTTGGGGAAGCATGCCTTGCGCACCACAAGGGAAATGCAATTTACGGTGAAAATTGGTGAATATGAGATGGATTAGGTCATCCTAGACTTGGGATCGGATGCAAATGTGTTACCAAAGCAAACATGCGAACGCATGGGCAAGCCTGCATTACTATGGTCTCCTATTTAATTATGGATGGTGAACCAACAAAAGATCATGCCCATAGGAAGATTGCAAGGGGCAACCGTGGATATCAAAGGTGCAAGCACGCAGATTGACTTTGAAGTAATAGAGATTTTGGATGATAGTAACCCTTACCCCGCAATGTTAGGGATAGACTGGGCCATGGATATGAATGGAGTCATCAACCTAAAGAACTATAAAATTATTTTCGAGAAAAATTATGTACGTGTAGTAGTTCCACTTGATGGTTAGATCACTGCGATGCATGAGGTCCGAAGCAAGGGAACTCCTAACATATAATGGGGAGATATGCGTGGATGAATTCCTAGACAAATTCAAATCGTCAGTACCAAAACAATAGAGGTACGGTACGATGGAAAGGGTGTTGAGTGTGACACCAACACAATGGTGGCAGACACACAATAAAAATATTGGGAACTGACAAGAATGTAGGGGATAGATGCACTTAATATTTGTAAGTCCCCGACATCGAAAGCAAGATGGACAGCGAGGGTAAAGTAGTTTGCAAGGCCACCTGCCTCGATGGGTACAAACGAGTGATGGGAAAGCACATCACAGGCTAAGGATCAACCTAACATAGTAGCAGGAAAAGTGACGCACACCATAAATACCCCATGATGAACCATTCACAAGGCTACATGTAATAATGAATAAAGTTTACCAAGTGGGATGTGTTATCACTTAGAATTTTCTCAAGGTTAAAGAAAGAAATTTCCTAGGTAACCACAAACCAATCTTTTAAGTACAGAATCTAGCCAATCTGTACTTAGAGGGGGCTCTCTCATTATGATTTAGCTATGTTTGATGAGATATTAGGCTAGTTATGAAAGATTGGGGGTTTTTTATTTTGTTTGGTTGTGGAATTTAGGAGTAGATGGATAGAACAAGGTATTTTCAGGCCATTGAGCTATGGAGTCAACTAAAGATGTCTTGACTGGATCAGGTTGTTTCAACAAAGGAGGGCTTTACAGGGCAAGATTTCAAACAAGGGACAAATGGTAACTTGAAAGGGTGAAATGGTGTTAAAAGGGAAGAAGAGCAGTTAAGAATCCTTCAACAAATTTTAAGAGGAGGGAAATCGGGTGATCGCTAATAAAAAACAATTAAGAATTTCTTATTCAATGACCACAATGATAAACTAAGAAGCAAGGATAAATTAAGAATTCCCTGCCAATGATAGCTTAGAAGAAAACATTTAGAATAAAAACGATTTTAAAAACAGAATGCAGTAAAACACTTTCTGAAATATACTTTTTTGTTTATTATTCAAATATGAAACACATGTGAAATATTGAACAAGAAAACAATAACACATAAGATATAGAATACTTATTTGTCCAACGTTTGACACATGAATCCTGTAAAAAGTCCTTTGCTTTATTTCTTGATCCAGCTAGCCATACAAGAGTTGTTCAACAATACTTTATTCCAAAATAATAAGTCTACAAAAATATCAAAGAATCCCCCAAAAATACTTCAAATGAAGAAGTATATATACTAATTCTAAACTGAAATATGTTGAAAAAATATCAAGATTGGTTTAAAAATATCTCAAACTATTTTACAATAATAGATCTTAAATAGAGGACATTCAAAACCAATGAATCTATTTGGCACTATGTTTATGGATTTGTGGTGATGAAGGAGAGAAATTCAAATTTGGTAGCAACTCTTAATTGATGATGAAGCATCCCAGTCACTAACTGCATCCTTCCTTTGTGCATTCTACCCTAGAAATTCTGCAAAATTAGGGTCCAATGATACGCTTGTATATCTCAATCTGATATAGATATGTAAAAATTGAAAGTGGTTATTGTAGATAAGAATGTTTTTGAGATAAATTTCTCTCAGTTTCCAAAACTTCAGCTCCAATTGTTCATAATATTCTGTGTAAAAAGATGTCAAACACAAGACTTTGGAAAAATTGAAAAATAGGCTGTGAAGACATGCACTTATCTCCCTTTTGGTAATACCTATGTAAAATGTGAGATAGGTTTCGTATATTAGCTGTTAGGAACAAAAACCTCCTCGATTTGTTCAAAATACATATTCGATTGGTCACAATAGTTTCTACAAAACTATGACTCAAATTTTTGAAGAATGTACCATTTCTTCTCTGATTTCACATTGTTGATGGTGAAAGTTTTTTCATCTTTTTTTAACCCTTAATGTCTTCATGTTTAGTTTTACTATTTATTGTTTACTTTTTACTTTTACCACTCTGTTTTTCATCTTTCTTCACTTTGACATGAATTTATATACTCTATTTTGTAAGTGTCTTTCCTAATGTTTATCTTCATGCTAGCTGATTTACTTGACTTGGTCTTCAATCTGATACTCTTTAACCCTCATACACTTTGACTGTTATTTACTGTGTCCTTTTACCTTCAATGTGTAGCTTAGGTTTTTACTCTCTGTTTCAACACTAAATCATCTAATTTCATGTTTCCTTTGCTTCTCTTTTCACTGTTTATTTTATCTTCCATCATTTTTTCAATAGATTTGATAACAATCTTGGAGTAAACAAATCTTATCACTAGTATTAAGATGGTTTATCCAAGGCTGTGGTCTTCTAATCACCTTTAAAACAAAACAAACTATTAAGAAAGCGTTTGCTTGCAAGGGAGGTTGAAAAGGTTTCATTTGAGCTTGAAAGGTTTGTGGAGTGAGTCTAGAATTCTTTCAGGAGGTAAACCATATTCAAATCGGTTAAGAAAGGCTTCAGGTGGTGCAGATGTGTTACATAGGGTTTTACTGCACAATCACGTGAAAACGAGCAAAACTGGGGTTTTCATGTTTAAATGGGTAAATCGTTGATATTTATGGCTTAACGATAGTGACAGTTGGTATCAATTGGATGACGAGACATTTTGTCATTTATGGGTGGAAGTAAGCGAGTTTCATCGCACCGCTTCTAGGAGGGAAGTTGTTTTTATGGAGGATCGCGTGATTCCACACATATTTTGACATGAGCATTGACACTATTTGAGAAATCGCTCACATCACACACTAAAGATGGACCAAAAGGACCACACGATATGAGCGATAGCCGTCAGCTCTGGGGGACTCCGATCAGACAATGGTCGGGGTGATAAAGTGACTGATGGATAATGGAGGGCGTGCCATATATTAATTAAAGGAGTTACTCATATCGGGGCTGATCTGATTGGTCACTGAGTTACTAATTAATCCTAGTGACTAATTAATCCTCATTTAACATGGCGGGGTCGGGGTTCTTCATTAGTTACGGTTTAACTAATTAATCCCAATTAGCGGTGTTATTATGGTTATTTTGCAACCAAGGTTGGATATATAATTTATTGGGTTTTTAATAATAATACAGGTAATGGGTGTTTTATTTTCGGGAGTTAAATAATACAAGTTAAAAGCTAATATGACTTTGTGGAAATTTAACTAGTGCTAAGATAAAATGTTTCCGAAAGTGTATTTCATACAACATTTATAACTTAGGCTAATTGAATATGAGGGTTTAGGGAAAAAATGTTTTTAATTTTATAAAGGGAATGAATGACTTTATGAAGGGTTGGATATTAATGAAGGGGTTTCAAGTACTTTAGGTATTTCAAGTTATTGGGCCGAGGGTCCAGTCCCTCCAATAGTCAGAGAAATGCTCTGAGCCCCTTTAACTTTGGCAGTTACCTTTAGCACTTAGGGAATTAGTGAAAAGTTTAGGGTAAATGAGTAGGGCGGTTAATTATTTTTGACTTTGAGTGTTGATGTGCCTTCCATGTGACATATGCCTTGTTCAAGTGATGAAAGAAAAAAATATTCATCACACATTTATTCTGCAACCATAATCTACTTACCCTACCTACTTAACCTAGCATTTTTACTTCTTTATTAGGGTGCACTTAGACTGGCAAACCATTTTCAACTTTTCTTTTCTTTTACATAGTGATATCGATCTAAATCTAACCTTATTACATCCAAGGGCTCAGATTGAACTGTTGAGCTCCTTATTCAATCTACCTATTTACTGATCTGCCAATATTAAACTGTTTGGTCAGATATTTATTCTTTATTTCTAAAACATGAAATTGAAAACATGGACTAGCCAAGCTTAAACTATTTGACTATTCATGAATTGTGGCATAGGTAACGAGCTGCACGCAATTTCTATTATACAAAAGTAAAAAGTAGTGGCATTTAGACGTGCACACTTTCCTGGTCTTTTATTTTTATTGGGGTTAATTTTCTTTCATTTTTTGACATTTTCTTTATTCTTTTTGTCCTTTTATTCTTTTTCTAGGCCATACCCTCTTCAGATTTTTTTAATTTTTTAATTTTTTGCAAATATGGTGTTATAAAATTATATATTACGAAGCAATGGAACACATAAAATATTGTAGAAATATAAACACAGAAAACGCATAAAACAAGAGAGACACAGATATACATGGTTCACCCAGTTTGGGCTATGTCCACCCCGAACAGCCAGACCTTCCTTCCTATTATCCAACAAAATGAAGAGACACAACCTACAACAAATCCGCTGTAATATCCTCTATTTTCTCTCACAGTCTCACCTCTCTGTTTTCCGCTCACACATATAGAATACACATCTATCATAGCCTCAAATACAATGCCCTCATACAAAGAGAGGGGTTTCCTTCTAGGGCAAAAAACCCTAAACTAAACATAAGTTCTACCGTGAGATCATCCGCCTAATGAATGACCTAGATTGACTAGAAATTACTATACTTTTACAAGGCAAATTTACATATGTTTTTAGCTTCGAGGGTGCTGCCCCCGAGCCCTTGCCAGGGGACCGCTGGCCCCTGGACCCCCCAGCCGGGGGCGATTGGCCGACAAGTCCCCCCCCGCACCCCCCCACGTGGAGGGGTCTACAAACTTCCTGGCGTATACATACGGCTGAAACAAAGACCTCTGAACAATCATGCTCCACACACAACATATGGAAAACATTTGCAGAAGCAAAGGTATGTACATATTTCAGAGACAACTAAGTCAATCATGATATATGATATCTATTGGTATAGGAACCTAATAGTGGCTCCACTTGGGGATGGCATTTCCTTGTGAAATGTTAGGAACATCGTTGACTAGTAGCCTGATCCATTGGGCCAATCCCACACATGTATATGCTTGTCGCATAATCTTTGTGACTAAAACTTTTGAACTGAAAAAACACCCTTTCTGCAAATTGAAATTGATCTAACATAACTTTGCTACTGAAAACTGAATTTATTCAAACTGAAATCCTACCTACTTACTCTAATCAGCTTTCTGACTATTGGTTAAGTAAAATGAAACAACCAATGCAACCACTCAAGTAGTATATATGTTGATGGATTTTGTTGCTTGGGCTTGTTTGTGATTGAAACTGAGATCCTAAAGCCAAATATAACCTTGTCAACCAAAGATAAGATAAGAAAATACTTGCTTTCCTTTGTAGGTTCCAAAAACTGTACAAAAGGACCTTCCAAAATATGTACACTATTTTTGAACTAATTCAAGCAGCTATATAATGTTTCTGGATAGCCTCCATGCCACGAAACTAAAATGTCACTTTTATCTTTATCACCCTGTAGAATTTCAGATGAACATTATGATGATCCTTCTATTGATTGAAATCTTTGGCTAGTGAAACCATTATCATCTTGATTTTGACTCTCATAGTCTGTTTATGGAGAAAATTTATGATTGCATTCATTATCAAACTCATCAGTTATGGGATCATGAAAAACTTGGAAGGATTGGTGCAACTTATTAAATATAGGTTTGAATGGAACTTTATAAGTTTCTACAAGCTGCTCACCCTTTTCTTTAGATATTTTATACCACATTACATTTAAAAACTAAAATGATTCAAAATAAAGAGGCAAAGAAGCTTCACTTATTTCCAAATTTTCTGCATTTTCTTCCTCACTTTCATAGCTGAAATGAACAAGTTGATCACTATCTCAAGTTGGTGAAACAATATTTCCTTATTCCCCAAACTAGCCTTTGATTGATCTCTAAAGTTAGTTTGGATTTGAAGAAGATAATTATCATCATACTGATCATATTTGGGCAAATCATCAAAAGAAGTAATGTCATCAAACACACACATTAGACTGGGAGATTTTTCCTCCACATGTTACTTTATAAATCTATCCTCTAATCTATGGTAGTTGGAATTAGCAGGAATTTTTTCATGATTCTTAATCTCTTCTTATACTCATGGTTGCAATATATTGACCAAAGTATAATGGTAATCCTACCATATAAGATCTTCTAGATGATTTGTACCGGGAAAACAAACCTTATTCCAAATTGCTGCTTGATTTAAGTGATTGGCCAATTGTTTCTCCTCCTCATTATCCACTGTAACCAAGTGCTCTGAATACTCTTGATCTTCATCAAATATAAAAACCTCATCACATACAATGGGAAAATCCTCATCATTATCTTTGTCATATAGAGGCTTGCAAGGGAGTTGAAAACTCTCATTAATTTTAGATGACAGATCACTATCTATCAAATTATGTTGTCTTATTTCATTTACATGCAAGGAAAGAAAATTTGTGACATGGTTTTCATCAAATGAATTCGACTGGTCATTAGCTTCTGAAGAAACCGCTACTTGCTGAAGATGGTCTTGTGGTTCAATACTTTTAAGCTATATCGCCTCTACCTCTAGATCTTTGGACTGTTGTTGGTTTTCATTGTTGTTTTATATTTGAGGAAGTTCAAGGAACTAAATTTATTCTTTATTTTGATCAGTTTGTTGTGTTGCAAGAATTGTTTCCTGTGGGGAAACTTCATGGGCCTCTGAACAACATACATCATCTTTTTCCTTCTGAGGGGAAGATAATTCAAGCAAGGCTTCCATTTTTTGAAAAGGATTTTCTTCTTAAACCTCTAATATTTCATGATCCATGAATTGATCATTGTCATCATAGTATTTTTCAAGATATTGAATAAAACTTTCAAATTTGTCACAAAAGTCTTGAATTAGCAATAGAGATGAATAACTTTCCTTGAATTTTTCGTGAAATGCAGCATGAAAATGCTTTAAAGAAGATATGCTTGAGGTTGGTAGATTTTCATACCAAGATCTAGCTTTTTCTTCCAAAGTTATCATAAATATTTTCATAAGGCAATCTTCATGGAGTTTGACTTTAAACTTTCGAATGTGCATATGAAATTTTAATAAATGTAAAGCAACATCATCTCCTATTTCATCTTTAAACAATGGAAGATTTTTTGACCAATTAAAGTTGGGCAAAGGATTTGGAAAACTTGGAATCCTTGACCGTTCCAAAGGAGCATAAGTGCGTTGATTTATTGAATTCAACTTGAAAACACTCAATGCTAAAATTGGGTCATCGTAGGTTCTCAACAACTATGGATTCTTATAGTAGTTGATTCTTGAGTATTTGAGGTTTCTTGATTGGCAAGTGATCATCATAAGATTCAAAAGGATGATATATATTTACTTTTTTTTGCTAATACAAGAGCTGGGCCTTCTATTCATTAATTACAAAATAAAGTACAGAGAGTAGTACAAAAATCTCAGATTCTGAGAAAGAAGGGACTCTACAAAACAACTTTACACTGTCCCCACCTTAACCAAAAACGAACCTCCAAATTAGCAAAGAAGAAAAAGGATTTGGACCGAGAATAACCCCTAAAAAAGCACCAGAAATGGCCAAAAACATGCCCTAAAGCGTAGAAACAGGTTCTAAAGCCCGGGAAGAGAACCTCTTGTCCCTCAATGAACACCGTCACCAAATAACGGTCCCGTCCTTTTTAAAACATGACCGTGGGACTTGTCCAAATGATCAGACTATTAGAGACCCAAGCTGCAGGAGAAAACCACCCTCCAAAATCCGATCAATTAGCACTGTTGAAACGCCTAAAAGAGATCCGATGATGGAGCAGGATATCGCACCTGCCGACTAACTCAGAAGTTATCATGCCATAACGATGCTAATCCTCTCGACCCCAATGCCATGTGGCGATTCCTGAATGGGATCACTCCCAAAAAGAAGAAACCACTTACCACTTGAGCGATCTGCGATCAACAAAAACCCTCCCACGTTGTCGAAAGAGAGACCAGCAAAAGGAAACATTGGTTTCACGGTCATCAGGATTCATCTGCTCTCCGATGTTCACAACCAAGATCCTTTAAGACTTGAAGTGCTAAGAATATAGCGCCTTCCTTTCGGCTTCCCTTGAAGCACCTTTATCCTTGTCAAAACAACTGTAAATCTCCATGCATCCCTTGAACTGGGAAACCCCGGTTATCTTATAAGAACTAGAATAAAAAAAACCCATTGTGAGCATGTCTTTGAGCTGACCCCTTCTCGTTGACCATACCCGTCTCTATTGCTCTCTTAAGGAATGTTGTATTGTCTTCAATAGCTTGGTTTTGACAGTCTGTTTTTAGTCTGTTGTTAGGGGAATCACACCACTTCATCACTGCCCTGTTATCTGTGCAGACAAATCCTTGATTAGCTAGCAAATCTGCTAGCTTGTTGGCCTTTCTTCTCACATGTGCAAATCTGACTGTTCTCAGGCTCTGTAGATGATTATGAATCTGTTGAAAGACTTGAGTAAGCCTCCAATTTGAAGAGGCTTTTTCTGGTCTTGTTCCCCAACTTATTCTTCTGACAGAGTTGATGACAATTTTGGAGTCCGCTTTAATGATTGTGTTTTGTCGATTTTCCTTAACTAGGAACTCAAGAATTTGCTCCATGGCCATTAAATCCACCATGTTGTTGGTGGTTTTTCCTAAGTTGCCATAAAATATGAAAAGAATATCTCCCCTGTCATCTCTTAACACCCCTCCATGTCCTGCCCTGCTCCGATTACCTTTGGAGGCCCCATCGATGTTGAATTTGAGAAAGCCCTTAGGGGGAGGATGCCATAAGTCAGGTTCTGGGTCCCCCATTAACTCATTCCTAACAAATCCCTGAGGAACCCATCCCTGCAAATCTAGCATGTTGAGAATCCTCCAGTTTGTGGCTGAAGGGGGGTTCGAGGGGAGATTTCTGGTGGTGGTACTAACCATTTCCTTAATCTGTTTTAGGATTCTATCAAAGATATTCTGCGAAGAGTTCTTAACATTCTTGAATACCTTGTTGTTTCTTTCTTTCCAAACATACCAGATTATGAAAATTGGAGTAAGAGCCCAAGCAAAACAAAGAACTTCGTTATCCGAAAAGTTCTTTCTCCATTTGGTGAGAGTGTTGAAAAGGTTTCCCATATCTCTATCAGATTGTTGGAAGAGAACTGCAAAACAATCCCATAATCTAGAAGTGAAAGAGCAATTGTTGAGGAGATGCTCAATGGTCTCCTCTTGGGCCTGACAAAGATGGCATCTAGAAGGCCCTAGGAATCCCCTTTTCCTAATATTATCCCAGGTCAGGATTTTCCTTTGAAGAACTAGTCACAAAAAGAGTTTAATTTTCATCCAACCCATATGCTTCCAAAGGTTTTGCCAAAGTCGATTAGGAGCATAGGGATCAAGTTCAAGGCGAATGATATTAGCCTCTTTAATGTTGAAGTTCCCTTCATTGTTGCTACCCCATCTTATTGGTCATGCCGCCTAGAAACCAGAATTTTTCTTTGCTCTAGCATTTTCATCAGTCTTTCAGCTTTGGATAAAAGATGCCTATCCTCTCAGAGGTCTAATTTTTGCCAATTTCTCCACTTCCCTGCACCGTTGGTGTGATCTCAAAAATCCTTGAATTGGGTTAGCTCCTTAGAATCAGTCGTTGCTTTGAGTACCTTCAAGTCCTCCTGTAAGAGAGTAGGTTCTTGTTGCCATTTATCCTCCCAAAATAAGGCCAAGTCTCCCTCTCTAATTTCCCAGAAGCTATGGTCTTGAATCAATCTTCCGTTATCCCAGGCTTTGTTCCAAATATGAGATCCTCTTATATTCCCATCCATCCATATGCATTCATTAACAGTCCAAGTACTTTCATATTTTTCTTTCGAAGTAATGGCCCATTGTGCTTCTGGTTCCTTTATCCATCTCCACCAAAGTTTGGATCCTAGAACCTCACAAAGCATCTTAGGATCATCTAATCCAAGACCCTCATGGTTTTCTGGTTTGCAAATTTTGTCCTAGGAAACTAAGGCCCATTTCTTCTTTTCTTCCCCCTTGCCGCAAAGGAAGTCTCTTTGTACGTTTCTCATTTGATCCATAATACCTTTGGGAGCAGGGATGGCCGAAAGCATAAAGATTTGGATTGATTGAAGCATAACCTTTTTGAGGACCAATCTACCAGCCAAATTTAAAGATCTTATAGTCCATTTCCTGGTTTTGTCGTTCAGCTTACTGATAATTGGTTCCCAAATACTTTTGTGAAGTGTTTTAGTAGTTAAAGGCACCCCCAGGTATTTCAAGGGGAGAGAGTCTCTTTGGAAACCTAGAATTCTGGGAATGTTCCTATGAATAGCAATATGAGTATTAAAGAAGAAGATCTTAGATTTGGAAAGATTAATTTCCAAGCCAGAGGCCTTGGAAAAGTCCTTAAGGATTTGTTTATAGGCAAGAGATTTTTTGACAGTGGGTATTCCTTGCAGCATGGTATCATCAAAAAATTGTTGATGGGTTAAGGCTTGACCATTATCAGAGAGTTGAATACCCCTGACCTTACCAGCATCATTAGCCTCCTTTATGGTTCTTCCTAGACCTTCCATCATTAGAATGAAGAGAAAGAGAGAAAGGGGATCACCCTTCCTGAGGCCTCTGGACGGGGTAAAAGTCTCTGAGGGAGAGCCATTTACAAGAATTGAAAAATTAGAAGTGATCAAAGCTAGGATCCATCTTACCCAATTGTGATCAAACCCAAAAGAAATAAGAACCTTCTTGATATAGTTGCAATTCAGTTTATCATAGGCTTTGGCTATATCAAGTTGCATGATCATACCAACTTTTTTCTTACTAGTCAGTGAGTGCACCACTTCATGTGCCTAGATGATATTATTAATAAATTTTCTTCCTTCCACATATCATGATTGTTCCCCCAAAACTAATGCACGTAAGAGGGGTTTGAGCCTGTTTCCAACCACCTTTGATATTATCTTGTAAACCACATTACCTAGAGCTATTGGCCTGAATCTATCTGGGGTTTGAGCCTGCTCCTGTTTAAGGATCAGGGAAATGAAGGAGGAATTCAGAGCTTTCAAAATGGTTCTTTGCTTCCTGGAGTCTTCCACTACCTGTAGAATATCATGTTTGACTATATTCCAGCAAGCTTTAAAGAAATCAACATTGAAGCCATCCAGGCCTAGCACCTTACCATTCTGCATTTCTTTGAGAACCCCACTAACCTCCTCTTTTGTCACAGGCCTGTAAAGGTTAACATTGTCCTCTCTAGAGACTATCCTGGGAATATTCTTTGTGATTTTCGGGATATAGTGTTCTTTGTCATAACAGGTTTCTTGAGCTATGTTTCTAAAGTGTTGGAGTAGCATTGCCTCTATTTCTTCATGAGAATTGAGATTGTTTCCTCTTTCATCCTTAATCAGAATAATTCTATTATGTGCTCTATTTGCCATGGTGGATTTGTGAAAAAATTTGGTATTGGGTTCACCTTCTTTTAGCCATTGGATTCTAGATTTTTGTTTCCAAAAATATTCCTCTTGATTGCTTAAATTCTCCCATTGCTGCTGATATCTAGTGGCTTGATCATGTCAAGATTTGTCATGGCCTTCTTTAATAAGGCCTTGGTTAAGTTCCTGCAGTTCACTTTCAATCATCTTTTTATCTTCAAAGATATTACCAAATTCAGTCTTATTCGAGTCCTTGATCCGTAGCTAGATATGTTTTAATTTTTTCTCAAGGATAAACATTTTGGAACCCTAAATATTTAAATCCTCTACCCACCACTTGGTTACATTG
>APFE031627620.1:237353-318352 GCA_000404065.3 Pinus taeda | reverse complement strand
TCCTTCCTTCCCTCACCCTTCATTCCCCTCCCATCATGAGCTTGTGGCATCCACAAAGCATAATATTATGAGCAATGATTGGGATAGGGACTTCTTGAGAGTGATCATTCATTCCACTATTGTGTACTTAGAGGGAAAGACTCGCACCTCTAGACTGACTTATTTTCCTTCTCCTAGGACTTCCTTTTACCTCGCATGGAGATCATACTTTCCCACCTCCCACCCACCTCATCCTCCATGTGATTGTGTCCGCATTCACTTTGGGATTTGTTACATGAGTAATCATACTTGCAGGCATATGTATATTGATATGATGATATGTTGGTTGCACTAGCTTTATGATTACATTTAGTATTAGCCTTATTAAATGCATGTTAGATTAGGATGCATTGCATGCTGATTTTCGCTTTAGAACTAACATCATATGATATTTTCATGATATATTAATTACATCTAGATTAAAATTGCACTTTAATTTCTTGTTGTTTTTTGTGGCCTAATGCTAAGGATGGGTGATCATAAGACACTAGAAAAACATGTTGCCCTATGTGCTTGGTCTTTTATATGTGCAAGTAACAGGTCTACGCTACCAAGAGATTGTTGGTGTTCTCATGACCTATTGTTCGAGCAACTTCGTGCACTTCTCGAGAGATCATGTCCCAGTTGGAGCCAGATGTTACCCACCACCTATGCGTAGTGCATGTAGGAGAAAAATTTTCTCCTAGATGGTCCTCAGTTGGTAGCCAGCAGCCCCTAGATAGCTTGATGTGCCATTTTCTCCGCCACCTAAGCCAGGCATGTGGTCCCTAGCCCATATGTTATGAATGTATGTTTGAAAGTGGGCCTCCCGACCCCAAAGGTACGACTTTTCATTGATTTGGTTGAGTAATTTTGTTTACTTTTCATGGGCACTTTTGGGCATGGATTGGTGGGGGGATTCAGTGGAAAGAGTGGGTTAGGTCTGTATTCTTGTCTCCACTGCCCAATTTCGTGATTACCCCTGTATCCTAGTCCTATCGGATCTCTTTTACTGACCATTGGCTTCAGGGTTGGCACTACATGGGAAATCTCGATTTTGGTTGTGTGGTCTCGCTTCCCGACTCCATATACATCACCCCTTCCACTCATTTTAACCCCATTCATCATTTTTCCCATCCGGGTCCACGTGTGTCCACTGAGTCGACATAGGATTAGCCTCCCCATCCCCTTGTCCACACCTTGGGTCGGTCGTGGAACAACGCCCCGGAGATTGATGCAATTAAAAAGAAAATTAAAAAAGCATAATTTCGCCACTCTCAACAGGAAAGGTACACAAAATGCAAAACATGGTCGGGAGACACAAATTTAGCACGTGGGCAAAAGCCAAACATGAGCTCTACCACTTATCCATGGTCATCACCTCAATTTGTATGGACCCTAGATGAGCCCCCTTCATCATTAAGAAACCCATGATCGTCCCAACCCCTGGTGAGTGATGAACTACCCCACCTTAAGAGGGTATCTACTGCTACATATTGCACATCATGCTCTCATCCCCTGGAGCCTCGAGCAGTTATAGAGAAAAATCAATCAAAGGCAGAAGGCATATGAAGAAAGGTGGAAAAACAAAGGTCGGGGTAACTCATCTACCACAATTTTCTCCCTCCTACACTCACATACCAAGGTGTGGGCATCCCTCATTATAGTTGCCCATGAACTTTGACATGTGGTCTAGATGATTCCCCTGATCCCCACTCCATTCCATTATTATATCATTTTCCACCTACCACTTAAGGATGTACCATGGACATGTCACCCCCTTTAGAGGTTGAAACCACCTAATAGGGTCCTTGGCTAACCCCCTGTTGAGCTTGGAGACACTTGTACATGCCAAAGCCCACTATGGAAGGGCATGCTGCCATGAAGTGCCCCTTGATCCCATGACTTGTAAGCTTTATTATTTGAGTATTCTAATGACTTGTTGTATTGGAGGACAAGGGGATGCATTGGATCTTATGCAGGATTGCAGGTGGGTCTTCATTTAGGGCTTGGTTTCCCTATATGGGGTCCTAGCCCTCAATAGGGCCACATTGGCATTTGTAGGGTGAGCGTTGAGAGCCATGGGCCTCCACCATAGTATATATTACTTCATGGATCCCCAGCACTGATCATTTATTGCTCGTGTTCCACCTTTTTGGATGAAGATGATGCACCTTGTCCACCATGACCAGCCGGCTCCACACTTGCACCATACACTTGGCAGATGTTCCAGGGTCTATAGGATGTCTCCCGCTGTATAGGGAGGGATTACATCACCATCCTATCCCATACAAATGGTCTACAAGCATTTTCGATCCACTTGGACACCCATGAGGATGTTCTTGTGCCCCCACACCTACTTGGGAGTACCACAGGTTCTTGCTTGGAAAACAAGGGGCCAAACCCTTGTCCACTATGTTGGGAGTCCATTTCTACATCATGGCACTTCTTCGACATCATTAGGCCTCCGCAAAGGCCTAACAACTCACTTTATTGATCATTTGGCTCTCTTGAGAGGCTTATTCATGTATTATTGAGTTATTTGGTGGGCTTGTCACCAAAAGTATTGTTATTATGCACATTATTTTATTTTAGGGGCTCAATTAGACCAATTTAGCTAAATCAAATTCATTAGAGAGTGTATAAATAGAAGTGAGATGACTCATTTCAATCATCATCATTTGGATTGGGTTATTTTCTCTTGAGAGATTTTCACTATCCCTTTTGGAGGATGAGTTTGGATGTTATGGATGAATTTTGATGTTTGGATATCTCTCTCTTGTCTTGGAGCTACATTATTGGCATAATTTGATGATTGGATATACTCTTTTGTACATGTAAGTGCTTTTTTCATGCTTATTCTTGTTATTTACTTTGTCAAATGAATGTTTCTAGGATTTTTGCTATACAAGTCTGAAATTTCCTGTTGTTCTATACGAATTAGTGGAAATTGAGATGTTTTATAACATTGCATCATGTCATGGGCAATGTATGAATGGGTGAATGTTCCTAGCGATAATTTGTGTTAAATACATCTCGATAAGTCATCAATTCTTGCAAATCGAAGTATAAAGTCTTTGAAGCAGTTGCTCTCATGCCCTAATGCCATTCGAAGTTGTTTTAAGGCCTCCTTGATTAGGTGAACTCTTTCCAAACCATAAATTCACCTTGACTCCATCTCTCCCAGAGGACAAGGCACTAATCCTCCATAGATGATCACTTTCAATGCTCGTTCTTTTCACCTCCCTCTTTTTCTAGCCCTAGCCTACATAGGTCACCTAGGGCATCAATTATCTCACAATCTAGCCTTCCAAACTCTTCGATTTTTGGTCCACAATTGTGTTGAGGTTTTCTCTAGAGGCCCTCCAAATTTGAAGAAAATTTGACAGTGGGATCTCGATATATAGCAATCCCTAGCTTAAGGACCATTTTTTTGCCCTAATTTCCCCTTGGCTAGTGTCTTCATTAGGATCATTGAATTCAAAACTCAAAGGAAATTTGTCCTTTGGTTCTCTTCTCCTCCATAATTAGGTCAAGTCTCTCATTGGGTTATCAACTCCATACCCGTGACCTAATTTTGGGTCCGCTTGGTCCTGTGTTGTCTCGCTTCTTATCAAAGCTAATCCTTCGAAGACCATTTAGAAACCAAGATTCCACGAGGATTTTGAGGTCTAGGAATCTCCTTTGTAAGTCATGCCTTCAAACCCTAGCCCCTAAAATCCTCCTAGCCCTTCCAAGAGAGTCTTTCACCTTGCCAAACCCTAGCCCCTAGCCCCTAGGATTTCACCGGGTCTCCTCCCATTGGTGAAAGTCCATAAAGAATAGGAAGCCTTAGCTGAGATCACAATGGGCTATCACTCCATTGTTGCCCCTTGACCTAGTATTTTCTCTATAGGATCCTTGCTAGTTTGATCAGTAATAGGTTTTATGGCCAAGGGGGGTTGTTTTGGGAGGGAAACAACCCCAATTTCCTCCAAAACCACTTGAAAAACTACCACTGTGAGTCACATAGTCCCCCCACATATATGAGATGTAACAGGCCAAATTTGGAGCAAAATTGACCACTTTCAACTGGTTGGTACTAGTTAAATACCAAACCGGATAGTTTGGTACCTAACCAATACCAACTAGTCCCAAATCAGATTTTTCTACCAGGTCATTGGTTGACGGTTGTTGACCAGCGAATTTGACCGGTTACCAGTTTAAATTGGCCAATTTTTTAAAACTATGGGATGGTTTTTGTCACTAAGATGACTTGGGAGGGCTAGCCCATCCCTCTTTGATGCCAATGCTTGCCCGCAGTGGTGCCACATCACTCCTACATGCATGGAAAGGGTGATGTAAGCCTACTTTTGGATGAAATCATGGTGGAGAATGTTGTTTTTCCATGGCACTAGAGTCTAGGTTAAAATCTTTGAATTTTTGATGCTACCAATCCAAGTACTGCAACAAACTACTTTCCACAGCGGAACAAAATACAACAGTAAATCAATGTGTGAACAAAATACAGAAATTTTTTTACAGTTTTCAACAACCCAACTTCGTTATATTAACAAACTGTAATACAAATGTCTAAGGCTCCCATACTAGGGATAATGGCCCTCATATATCCATTGATACAAGACTACAAATGAGACTTGGTGTCAACAACTATGACAACCAAACTACCCGAACAAGACACGCTAACTATCTAGCTAATGTAGCACACTCTCTCAACTCCTCTTGGTCGTATCCTAAATACACCTGCTCAGTCCTTTGGCTCTCGATCTACAGCAACACCAACTTGCCTCTATCAATGAACTAACTCCTTTAGGTCACTGAACACGGCTCCAATCTACCCTCTAGTTAACCATTCGCCCATCAATGCATCATCACATAGGGTTTTCTTGCGAGTTGTTCACAACTCCGATTTTGAACAACTCTAGACTGCCCACTGCTACTCCTCAGCTCCTTTAGGACTTCTTGCCCACTCGCTACCCCTTTATCCTTCAAGGTCACAACTCTTAAGGACTTCTTCCCACTAGTGCTTTCCTGTGTTGCCTGATGAAGACACACTTAGGGCATGGAGGGTTGCCACTTATTACTGTCAAAAGTCTTTCTCCAACAATGAACTTGGGCTAGTTAAACAACTCCCTTTGACCTCCTCCTTTCAACCTTCAAATATCAATCACTAAGCCTTACAAATCTTCACCTTCCTTATAGCTATCACTGTCCTTCTTGACAACTAATCTAGGGCTACTTGGGTCACTTACTTGCTGCCCTCCTTACAGCCTTAAGGTGCCCAACAAAACTGCTACTCCAACTCCTTTAGGAACAACTCTATCCACCTTGCAACTTCACCAACATGGAGAACACCAAATAACTGAAGGACATCACACTTTTTGCCTTAAGACCAGGCTCTGAACATGCTACAGGTTTGCGATTTTCAGCCTGGTTAGGGCATCAAACCAACCACTGATCAAACCTCAAAACCTCCTCCTAGACCCTTGCTAACCCTTCCTTCTTACACACTATCACCTGGCCACATTTGCTTGTTTTTCTAGCCTTGTTTTCCCATAGACTTGCCCTAATCTAGGGCTCGATCACACCTGCAACAAGACAGAAACTCTTGTCCCAAATTTCCTATAGAGAATCAGTCCAACCATGCCCAAAGTGCTCCTCCCCATCTGCTTCCAAACTCAGCCCTTATATCAAACACAAAAGGATACTAAAACAAACTTATCTTCCTTATTTGCTGGCAAGCTTGGATCCGCAGCACCTTCAAATGTATCTCTTCTATGCAAGTTGCTCTTGGATGAGTAGAATGAGGTCTCTCCTCATTCATATTTATATCTTCTCTTAGGGCGACGTCTAACCCATCAAGAGGGGCACCTTATACTAAGGCCAACTTGATCTTGCGACAAATGCACCCACACAAATCATTCAAATATTAATATCTTCATTTCTACAAGGCGTCTCTTGGTGCTATAGTGGCTCCTTACTCCTTTAAGAATGCCCTACATTCTCCAAGTGCCAAGTGTCCAAATCTCCTCATGGATTTGGCCCCACATCTTTGGGTACAAAATCCCAAGCTTGGGTTCTTAGCCCACAAGTAATCTTATGAAGCCAATTCCTCCACAACCATCTAGCCTAGGGTTTGGAGTACCTCCCAAGCTACAAATCTCAACAAAGGAAGTGCCTTTTAAAGATGTACACATGCTCTTTGAGGTTTTCTTAGAGTGAGGAGCACTCTTGGACCATTGCCTCACTTATTTGATACATTATTTCCTGTTTTGGGGGATGGCATGATCATGGAGACCATTTTTCTCCCAAACCTGTGGCCTATTTTTGACATTTTGCTATGTTTTAGAGCTATTTTAAGGTCAGCTTGTGACCTTTGACCTAGTTGAACACACAAGTAAACTTGTTTTAGGGCTTTGCTTGTGAAACCTTGAAAAAGTGATTTGGTTACCCTCATATATACAGAGGGGAGTCACTTTTCATTTTATCATCATCATTCATCACACTTCTTCTTCTCTAGAATTGCGCACTAGCTCTTGTCTTCTATTCTACTTGACTGCAAAGAGAATCTATGGTGCGAAATTGCCTTGGAGAAAAAAATTTGCATGAGGAGATTTCTTTGGGATAGATTGAAGAGATTCTTGTGGAAATTTGTTAGTTTATTGCTTATCTTTTAAATTTTTCATGCTATCTTATGTGAATTAGGGTTTCTATGTGTGCCATGTTTAAACTTCAAATTGTAATATTTATCTTGAAATATTGATTCCTTATGCCATGCGAAGTTGTTTTCCTTGAATCCTTCAAGAGAACTCTGATATGTGCATCTCTTCAATTTAAAATCTCCCATTCATTTAAGGAAGTAGTTAGGGTTAGTAAGAAGAGGGTCTTGCCCTCTCACCCTCTTCATTAAGGCCATTTTCATAAATTTGCCCTAAAAGATTCCATTGCCCATTTAGATCAAGGCACTAGTCTAGGAGGTGTTGACCAATCTTTCTCTACAACTTATTTCTCTCTTCTATCTAAATTATAAGTATCTAGGGTTAGGATTAGGGTTTTCTCGAAATTGTGGTAAACAGTGATTTTATTTGATGGGTTTGCCCTTTAATAGGGGTTCCATTTAATAATTGGAGAAAAAAATCTATCATTAATTGCATAATAAAACCCTAATATTAGGGTTGATGTCATCTTTATTAGTGTTGTTTTATGCATGTTTCAGCCATAAAAACTAAATTGCATACCCTAAACCTTGCACGCCTAATTAATAGCCTTATTACTTTGTTGATTAATCATTGTAAAGTTATTTCCCCTAGCTATTATATGACATTGCATGTCATATCATTGAAAATTTATCAAACCCTAACTTATAACAGCTCACTAATCCATTCTAGTGGTCCAAAAATAAAATACTTGAACTTTGGTAAAGAGTATCTTAGCCTTCTTGGCTCCACCAATACCTTATCCCAATCATTAGAACTTTCCATCACCTTAAACCCTCCTTGTTGAATATCCTTTAGGTGATTTGTATAGGGAAGCCTCCCTTGTGGTTTAATTTGCACTAAACAGCTAGAGAATCGTCGTTGAAGTGACAATGGCGGTTGTTGACCTCTACCGGTCAACTACCCATGCAGTACACACCCCTATTTTTTGCAAAAAGGGGCAGCACCTGATCAGCGTGTCCGTGCCATCCTGCAGTCATCAGCAGCTCGATCGATTTAATTGTAAACCCAGTCTGCATGTATTAATTGTAAATAATCCTAGCAGATGTGAGTCGTGTTGGAAATTGCCTAGGTGGACCTAACTTTCCCATGATAATCTATGTCCCGGGAGGTTTTTTGTCTCACCGATCCACGGATCGGCAGAGTTTTCCTTCAAACCTGACCCCAAAGCCGGGATAGACTTTGTCATTGGAATTTTAGAGAATCCTAGTATGTTAGCCTGCTGGATTATAGTCGTGTCGCAGAGCTGGGTGTTTTGTGAGGGTCTATGTTAAAGGGGTTTTTCTCCCTTGAGATGTAAATGGTTAAAGTCATGATGTAATGTGTCCTGAGGGTCGAAAAATGTTTTAAATCCCCTCGTGAGTCCTAGGTCCTAGGTGATGTTTCCAAGGTCTTAGTTCGATGATCCATTTTAAAATGAATTAAGAAATTAAAAAAATGAATAAAAATAATAATAAAATAATAAAATAAATAAAAATTAAATTAATAAAAATTAATAAAAAGTTAAAAATATAAAAATATAAAAAAATATAATAAATAATACAAAATAATAAAAGGTTAAAAATAATTTTAAAAAATAATAAAATAATAATATTTTAATTCGACGGATGAGATTAAGAGCTGTCTTGATCCTCATCGACGGTCGAGATCATTTCAACATGGATCACTCGAACTAGCCGTTGGGATCATTTCCTTTATATAGGGTTTTAGGAGGTCATTTCAGATCATCTGATATGTGAGTCAAACACTGAAGAAGCTCTCTTGTAAATCTGTTTCTGGTTAATAAAGAAGACTTTGGGGTCCATATCTTGCTGGTGTTACTCTCTTGAATGCTGTGAGATCGTTTAATTTTCTGCATATGTTATTTTCAGCTGTTAATAATAGCTTTTTCGTAGAGTATTGTGAGCACAGGTATCTTGCTCACTTGCTAGGGTTTGGGTGCTGTTAGGGTTTCTGAAGTAATGGCAGGTATCTCCATTACTTCCTGAGATCTAGGAGCATTTTTGCCCTCTTTACTGATGGTTGTTTTGCTCTGTGCAGGAAACATTTTCTGGAGGAAATTTTGTGGGCGTTCGGGGAAGTTCTTGGCTGAACCAGCCAACTCCCACAAGCATTTTTGCTGAGCCCAGTTGGATTTGATCCTGGGTCTATCATTTAGTTTATTTTAATCTGCATGAGAGATTTTTCTGAAGTCTTCACAGTGAAAATCTGAAAAAATCAATATTTCTTTGAATATTTTTCTGAGTTTATTGTTGGATCTGGCTGTTAAGGGGCCACATCTGTAAACTATTAGCTGTTTTAGGGTTTTAATTTTTTTATTTTTTTTAGGGTTTGATATCTTTCTGGTTACATGTTTCATTTTAGGTTGCAGTTTGTATGCATGCTGCTTGGACATATCCCCAACCCTTTTCTGTTAGCAACCTGAACATAAAAGCGAATTTATCTCCATTCATGCTGCTGCGTAAATCTGAATGACAGACATCAAAGGGAAAAGCGAAGTATTAGCATTTAAAAAAAAAAAGGGCGGCTAGCTGCCTCAGGGTTCTGTTGTCCATGCCGTCCTTTACCCACCAAGCATATCATAAATTGTTGGTTCCAACCATAACACCGCCAGTTGAAAACTATACAAATGATATATGTAGCCGTCGAGAAAGTTTTCACGTGGCAGATTCATCAACGGGCAAGGTGAATTTTATCGGTTTCTGGTTGATCCGCCATCGCACCTGTACGCTCCACATTCCTATTCCCGTGCCGTTCCATCTGCCACTGTGTGCTCATTCCGCTGCTACCGGCATTTTCTCAGGAGCCCGTCTCTCCATCCCTGTCGCCTCGACCTGCAGCTCCAAACTCCGCACGCTAACCTGCACACAGCAAATACATTCAATCAAATTATTAAATACGTAGGTTGGATTCCTGATCACGCCGTCTTGCTATCGAGCGGAAGGCTACCTGCGTTCGAGCCTGCCTGCAATAAAAGTGCATCGGATCAGCTTAATTCAGGCGTGGATATGCATCAAGGTTGATTTCATTTCTGGTATAAGTCGATTTCATTTCTGGGCATCAGCGTGGGCGTCGTAACAGCAGCGTGAGGTTCTGGTAAGGGGGCACATTTCAATAGTTTCATCTTTTAAATCTTAAAGGTATGCGTAGATGTAGTTTAAATTTAAATTTGATTTTATTGTTTAGGTTAGGGGTTAGGATTTAAATTTTTTTTAAAATTTTAAATTTTATACATATAAGATCGCGATTTTTTATTTTTATTTTAATTTTTATTTTAAAGATTTGTTTCATAAAAAAAAAAAAAAAAAAAAAAAAAAAAAAAAAAAAAAAAAAAAAAAAAAAAAAATCATTTAGGGTTTTGGTTATTAGGGTTTTTAGGTTAGAATTTAGATTTTAAATTTGTTTAGTTTAAGATAGATTTAAATTTAGAATTTTTATTTATTTTGTTATAAAAAAAAAAAATATATATATAATATATATATATATATATATATAAAAATATAAATACAAAAAAAAAAAAAAAAATTTTTAAGTTTAGGGTTTAAATTTTTATTTAGGAATTAGTTTTTAAATTTTTTTTTGTTTATTTTTTTTTTAAACATATAAATTAAAAAAATCATAAAAAAATATAAAATGACAAAAATCAAATAAAATTTTTCTTTTTTGGGCTTAGGAGTGAGTCTTTAATTTTATTAAAATTTTGTCAGAAAATATAAAAGTTCATCGTGGAAAAATAATTTTTGCCGGATTTCAGTGGTTTTCATGCTATACCTTTCACGCTGGATTTCCAAGCCGAGATACGAAATCAATATCCAGTTAATGGTTTATGACTCGTGGTGGTTCGAGATATTCATTCTTTAAATCTTCAGTTGCTGGATATCATTTTGGTCATCCTAAGAGCATTGTTCACGTTTCATGTAATCGATTTAATGACGGTCTCTTAAGGCACTGGTCTGCTAATCAAATCATTTTTAGTGCTTATATCAAATCGTGTTTCGTGTCTCCCAACCAACTGGTCGACAGTTGGTCTTCATCATCTCGCAGGGTCTACCCCCCTTAGCCGCGGGAGACAGGCTTAAACGGAGGGATCGGGGATTAGAGTGACAGCCCCCGGTCTGAGCGTTGTCGTGTCAATCTGTGCGACAACAGGTTCATTTTGGATTACCCACTTCCATTATATCTGATCGAGACACCTGATTTGTGGGGAAGTTTTGGTTAGGTGTGTGGGAACTGATGGACACCAAACTAAAGAAAAGCACAACTTTCCATCCACAAACCGATGGCCAGACAGAAGTAGTCAACATGATAGTGATCCAGTTGCTTAGGGGATATTGCAGCAAGCTCCCAAGCTTTGGGATGAACATTTGTATTATGTGCAACATGCTTACAACCGAGCCAAACATTCTTCCACACAGAGATCTCCTTTTGAGACCTGTTTTGGTTTCACACCAAGGTCTCCCTTGGATTTTGTCTTTGGTAAGGACACAATAGTTGATGGACACAGTGATGTGGACAAGGCAACTAGGTTCATTGAACAAATCCAAGAGATCCATCAGGCAGTACAGGAACAGCTGGAAAAGAGCCAGGCCAAGTACAAGGCAAGGCATGACAAGCATCAGATGGAGCATAGTTTCCAAGTTGGTATTCAAGTCTGGCTATATATTAGCAAAGACAGGATGCAAGGTGAAGGTAAAAAGCTAAAACCAATGAGGTATAGACCTTTTAGGATCCTTGAGAAAATTGGTGAGAATGCATTTTGCCTTGATTTACCAGTTTACATACACATCTACTCAGTCGTTAGTGCAGACAACTTGAGACTATTTGAACCTTCGTTAATAGAAGATCCTGAAGAGCAGAGTCAATTGCCTTCTATTGATGACCTATTACTTGAATATCTTAATGAATTGCAGGAAGACATAGTTCTGGTCAGGAAGGTGAGAACGACGCACAGAGATGTTGAGTACTTCAGAATTGGACTCAAGGGTTCAAAGCCAAGCAATGCAAAATGGATAGAGATTAGACAGGTGAGAAAGTTGTATCCTCACTTAGTCGATGTTTGAAAACCAACTTTTGGTGGTCCAAAAGCTTTTTTTCAGTGGGCAGGCCATGATCCGAATTGGATCCTCAAACAATTCCATGATTGTTCAGAATGAATGACAAACTTCAAGAAATCTTATAGCTATCAGAAATAACCTCTAAATGATGGCAATTTGCAACCAGCACGGAACAACGAGGACCTTTGGTCAAAGCGCGCTCGCTGTTGGCCGATGGAGACCGCACATGGCGCAAAAATGGCAATTGGGAAGCTCAGATCTAGAAATGGAAGTTGTTTCTGATACGCCATTAGCGCAAAGCGCCGCTAATCGCGTATCGCTGGGCAAAACCCCTCGAGAAGGAAAAGCCTCGAGCGCTCGGTCACAAGGAAAACCGGAAAACCGCAGGAAAGCGCTAAAATTGACAAGGCAGGTCCGGCGCTCAAAACCGGCAGAACATTGGAGGCATTTCGAGCAGTAAGTGGGTTTGGCCAAGGACAGAACGATTCCATACACCGAGTGATGCGTCTGGCGGATGAGAGAGAAAAACCACTTACATCGCGAAGTAACAGTCGAGCAACTCAACCGTGCGATATGAGCGAAGATCGTAGGATCTGGGGGATCTAGATCAATGGCGGAGGTTCAACCCGATGGATGACCGGACCGACGGAGAAATAAACTGTGGCGCATAAGATTTGAAATCTGATTTGACCGATGAGTCGACAGAAGGATCCATTTCGCAGGCATCTGGGAAATAACGGAAATAACGACTGTTCAGGAAGAACTAACACTCAGTTCGCAAAGAGACAGGTGGCCACCTCTCTGCGAAGCGTTACACAACGATGGTGACGCAAGACAGAGGAGTTCTAGCGAACAGAGGCAGGCGATCCAGAGAGCCGGGAAGCAGAAACGAACAGTTGGAGGAACGAACTGGCTTTAAAGCCATGAGTAGACAATGAGGCAAAAGAGGCAGTAAAGAAGCCAAAGGACGAGAGGTACAGAAAGAGAGGCAAACTTGCAAAGAACAGAAAAGTCGAGCTGACCATTAGAGCAAAGGCAGCATCGAGCAGACAGAGACCAATTGAGGTCGAAACTCAGTAAGGGGAGTCTATGAACTCTAAGGACTTGGGAATTCCATGTGCCATCCTACTGATCATTCTCTGTTAAGTGAGACTTAGATTGAGCTCCTTATTGTAAAACTCTATTTTAAAGACATAATAAAAAGGCCACCACTGAAGGCTGGACCAGGAGACGTAGCCCAAGAGGATTGGGTGAACTCCTTATTAAATTTTGTTGTGTTTATATTTTGCTTATTGTAATCTCTTACTGTTCCAAGAGTCTGTATATTTCACAATCTTATCGATCCGTTGTCTAAAATAACATAGACACACACACCAGCACATGAGTCTGTAATACCTTCATTAATTCCCCGAGGTCACCTAGGGGGTGATTTCAGATCATACACTAGGACACATGTCCTAAAACATGACATGTCAAACATGTGCCTCTGCAAATCTTGGATTGGATATAGAGGGGGAGAGGAGAAAATTGTGACAATGGTGATCTTCATGATTCTGACATGGAGGAGGATGACCAAGAATCTATGATATTTTTCCATCTATTTTTGTTGGTTCTAGTGTTTATCCTATTTCGTATATGCCATTGGCATTCCCACCTATAGTATCAATGATTCTGTATCTATGTAATACATTTTGATTTTGATGATGTCAAATGGCTTAATGAGAAAACTGCAGCTTTTGGTTCTAACTTCGAAGCCTTTATTGTGTATTAAATATTCTAATTTTTTATGTGTTTGATCATTGATGTAGTAACTAGGTATATCAGTATTTTTTGTTATAGTTCAAATTCTATTTATGTGTATATTTTATTTTTGTATTTGTAATTTTGTGTGTGTTTGTCCCAGTGTGATGTGACTTGGGTTCTAAGAGCTAGTTTCCTTTTCTCTGTTAAAATCTGAGTATGTTTAGATTTTCTGTATTCCGCCTTCTAAATGTCACTTGTTCCAAAACCTAGACATTATCATATTTCTTGTCATGTCACATTTCTTATTCTAGAAGTGTTTCTTGCTTCAAGCACTTTGGTCTGATTCTACATAATAACAGTCATGACGCAACATGCTCAATAGGTATTTTCTCAGAAACGAGGATGGCCAAAGGCAGCAACAAATTCTCAGGAATTTTTCAGGGCAATTCAACGCTTTTACAGCAATGTTTATCTGGATGCTGAAAAACAGGATGCTATTAATGTGTAAGTACACCATTTGTCATTGATCCTTTGTGCTTCATAGTACATACTACATAGGCATTTTGAAGATGAGGACAATACAAGTACCTAATGTTGTGTCAGTTTGTTTCACCTTTCATTTCATACAAGTGCAGATTTCTAACATGTTGTTCTTTATCTTCCTGCACTGCAACCTCTCTCTAAGAAAACAGGTTTCTGGGCCACTTTCAGCCAAAGCAAGGAAAGCCTGCTCTCTGGGAGCTTGAATCTGACCAGAATTGCAATATTGGAAGGCGTGGTGATAGTCTCAGAAATGAAAATACGAAGTAAGCTTGTGCAATCCTCAGAGTGTGAAATTCTTTCTGCCTTAGTATATAACTCTTTCTTCAGGTCATTGCTGAGGGCTCTAACCTTTGGTTCTGTTTTTAACAAGTCTGATCAATTACATCTGTTTGTCTCTGAAGCCATCCTTTCTCTTCCAAAAGATTAGTATAATCCTCCAACGTTGTTTATTTCATAATTTTCAGCTATCATGTTTATTATCAGTAGGCAAAGACAACGTAATACTTTTATTGCTATTCACAACATCAAATTGCCTATATCCTTAAAATCCTTTTAACATTTTGTAGTTAATCTGTTCTCTCAGAAACAATTGAGACTAGGGACCACATTCTATAACACCATCTTACGCAATTACACAAGTATATTCATTACGATGAGAGGAGAGTCTATCATGACTGCATGATGGATGGCTGTGTATTAAGTTTGCTTGATTTAGTATTTTTTTTTAAAAACTGTTGACTAAATTCAAGTGCAATTTCTGAGACATTTGGTGTTGGCTTGCTGCTCTTTCCCTGTAATATCCCCAATTTCCTAAGTATTAAGGAGGGTCACCAATTTTGATTAATGTTTGGCATTAGCATGCATTTTTGTAGGTTCAACTTAGGAGATGAGGAAAATTAAAGTTTTGGTGGACGTGGGGCCACTCACAAGGAATACACACCCCCTTGAGGAGTACGCACTTGGGGGAGAGAGAAAATGAAGGGAAATTCAGGCTAGTGGAGTTTGGGCACCACCAAGGGAAAATTGAGGCAACAAGCTTTAAATAGAAGGTGACGGCCATTGTTTGGGGATTTTGTCAATTTTACATCTGAACTCAATTGTTTAGTTCAGCTATTCAACTAGGTGAACAAGTGCTTCTTACACAAAGAGATTTCCGGACAGAAATCTCAACTCTTACTTTGGTGGACCTAGAGTGCCACCCTAGGGGAGTCATTTGTCAATTTGGGAGCCATTCCAGAGCAGGGGATCGAAGGCTGTCCTCACTACTGTGCAGAGCAGGGATGCTAGAGGAAAAATTTGTGCCACTTGTGGAATTCATCTGAGAACAGCTCCCTTGCTGGGAATTTTGGGGTTGACTTGGTGCATCAATCACAGGCTATTTGGGGTGGTTTGGTGGCCAGAGGGAGTTTTCTAGGAAAATTTCTGGCATTCTAGGGCGTGCGCAGTTCTTTGGCAGAGGCACTCGTGGGAAATAGGATCAGCACTATTTTGTGGGCTTGGTGGCTGGAGAAATTTAGGGGAGGAATTGTGGGAAATTGCAGGCAAATTTTGGGAGTGTCCCTAGAGGATTGGAGGAGTTGTAGCAGCATATTTCCAAGCAGTGTGTTTAGCCAGTGAAGCTGGAAATTCACACTTTTTGTTGGTTTTTTGATGGACGGGTTTGGGACCATTTCCTTTCTGGGTCTTGTGGGGAAAATTAAGATAAGGCTATAGCATCATTTTCAGAGCATTCCAAGCATTGGGGTGGCAGAAAACCCCTTTTCTATCCTGCAGCAGTGACAGTGAATTTCTTGGGCTAGCGCAAAATTTGTGGGCATCTTCCTTGGAGCTGGAATCAACATTTTACCACCTGGGTTTTGCTCTAGCTTGCTGACGCAAGCCAAGGTTCATTTCTTTCTATCCACATTGTACTCTTGTGCCTAGATTCTTAATAAAAAGTGAATTTTTGGTGCTTCTAATTGTGTGACTGGTTGTACATGTGTGAAATTGTTGTTTCATTTACTGTTTCAAGTTGCATGCTTTTGTTATTTACTGTTAATTCCAATTAGGAATATTACAGTGGTATCAAAGCATGTTCTTGGCTAGTGTGGGGAGATAAGAGCAGGGGATGCCACCCAGGTACCATGGAGTTGTTTTTCAGAGAGGTTAGGGAAGAGGAAGAGGTAGAGGTTGAGGCAGAGAGGAAGCACAAGACCCATTTTTTGACACGGAGTTGGAGAATTTCAAAGGGCACATGGAGAACTAAGAGGATCCATAGCAGTCTAGACAGGGAGGACAAAACTAGATTCTAGAGGTGTTACTGAGGACCAACCAACAAATGTTGTGGCAAGGTCAACTTATGTTGAACATGATGCAAGAGGTGATGGGCTTACATGTGAATGATAGCCCAGGGGCAAAACCCCAAGGTGATGGGCATTCTAGAGCAGGGGAAGGAAGTTGTACGTACTAGCCACCTCACATCCCTTTGCGTGGCCAAACAGACCGTCCTATGAGGATCCATTTCGTGGATGAGCTTGAGCAGGAGAGGGAACCTAACCTTGTTGCAGATATAGTGAACTCAGTTGCCTCAAGTATTGATGAGTATGAGGGGCTAGACCCTAGGATCAGGAAGGTGATGTCCTTTGAGGAATACCTCCACGTCAAGGAGAGGTGTGCCATAGGAGTTGAGGTTCATTTCAGAGGGGGTTCGTCCAGTCAGGAGGTGCAGAAGATAGCGGGGAAAGTTACACTTCCCAATTATGATGAGCATGGGTCTAGAAGCTAGATACTTACTTTCATGATTCATCTGAACCCCATGTGAGAGACAGGCGTTATTCGGTTTGCTACGCTAGATCTGGAGGGGGATGCACAAGAGTGGTTGTACCACGCCCTGATCACTCTAGGGCACATCCATATAACTTCTTATATCGAGTTCACTAGGCGACTAATTAAGAGATTCAAAAGGAAGGGCCTCAAGCTACATTTCTGGGAGTTGGCCCACCTGAGGTAGACATGCAGTGTAGAGGTCTACATCTCAAAGTTCTAAAGACTGGTTGTGATGGCATTAGATATTTCAGAGGCTCAGTTGATTATGATGTTTGTGGAGGGGTTAGCTGAATCCTTGTGCGAATGGGTGAGGGCCTATAAGCCCACGTCATTGATGGATGTTATCTCCAGGACTCGGGACATGATTAACACAATGCCCAAGACTCGAGCCCTTATACACACCAGACCGTTGGTTCCTCAAGGGAGCAGAGACACTCATCAGCCTCAAAGGGAGGTTGGGTGTGGCCAATTGGACAATGAGACGAGGAGGAAGCTATGCTTCACATGCCAGGAGCCTTGGGCACCAGGGTATAAGTGCACCAAGGGCAAGGCCCATTACATTGAGGTATATTCATATAGTGAGCCAGAGGAGGAGACTAAGCTAGAGGCAGGCCACAGAGATGAGGGGCCACAGCTTGCAGGAGGAGCCCCACCACCACCTCAGGGAGGAGGACCATTCGTTACATCTGGGGGCGTTATGGCTTCACTTCGGGGAGTTCCAAAGTACTTAACACTCAGGATTAGAGGCACAGTACATGGGTAGTGTGTTTCAATTTTAGTGGGCAGTGGGGCTACCCACAACTTTATCGATGCCTAGATGGTGGAGCGGAGGGGCATACGGATAGAGACATTTGAGGGGTTGTCAGTGTTGGTGCTGGGAAACTGGATGATGCGGTGCACGAAGTATGTCCCCAATTTGACTTTGAGGATGGGGAACTACTTCGTCACTGACCATTTCTTTGTAGTTGATGTTCTGGACATTAACGTGGTGTTGGGTATCCAATGGTTGTACTGGAGATGGAGTTCAAGGGCCCAGATGGGAAGGTAGTAGTGTTGAGGGGTATGCACTCCTACCTGCCCCCGACAATGTTTGCTCATCAGATGGAGGCAGACTTGAAGCATGGGGATATAGAGTGGGCAGTGGAGCTCAGGATTTTAGAGACAAAGACACAGGCACGACCAGTGTATCCAAACATACTGGCATTTTTGGAGAGACATCAGGGGGTTTCTGGGGAGATCCCTCTAGGTAGGCCACTAGATCGGGGGTTTGAGCACACCATCGAGTTGTAGGAGGGGGTTCACACTATGATCACTACCTTGTATACGCACCCCAGGGCCTACAGGGACGAGATCAAGAGGGCCATCCAAGAGTTGTTGGTGTTGGGGCATATCGGACCGAGTACTAGCCCTTTTGCTTCATCAGTGGTATTGGTGAAGAAAAAGGATGGGTCTCTTTGTATGTGCATTGACTACCAGGCATTGAATAAGAGGGATTTGAAGAAATGGTACCCCATACCTCAGATAGACGAGCTAATGGATGAGCTTAGAGGAGTCGAGTACTTCTCTAAGATAGATTTACACTTGGGGTACCATCAGATCAGGGTGCATGAGTAGGATATTTCGAAGACAACATTCAGATGCCATTATGGGCATTTCGAGTTTTTAGTGATGCCTCTTGGACTCACCAACGTCCCTGCCACATTCCAGTCTTGCATGAACCATGTGTTTCGCAAGCACCTGCGCAAATTTGTCTTAGTGTTTTTTGATGATATGCTCATTTACAACAGGACTTGGGAGGAACACCTGCATCAGTTGGAGCAGGGCTTGAGCATCTTGGAGGAGCAACAATTTTATGCCAAGATGTCCAAGTGTGAGTTTGGGATGAGAAAGATGCTATACTTGGGGCATGTGATAGGAGAGCACGAAGTCAGGGTCCACTAGGAGAAGATTTGTGCCATCATTGATTGGCCCACACCCGGTAATGTTACAGAGTTGAGGGGGTTCCTGGGCATATGCACATATTACAGGCGCTTTGTGAGGGGATTTTCACAGTTGGTCACACCCCTCACAGACCTCACGAAGAAGGGGGTGTTCAGCGCGTCTCAAGGTGGTCATGAGCACTCGCCTGATTCTGGCATTACCAAATTTTACTTACCCCTTTGTATTGGAGTGTGACGCATCAGGGAAGGTCATTGGAGTAGTGTTGATGCAGGGGGTCATCCCAGAGCTTATCAGAGTCATAAGCTATGGGACTATGAGCGGATGTACTCTATCTACGACAAGTAGATGCTAGCAATAATGCATGCACTAGCCAAGTTTCGATAGTCCTTAGTGGGTAACTGGTTCAAAGTGAAGACTAACCACAACAATCTTCGCTTTTTCCTAGAGCAGGAGTTGTTGGAGAGACAACAGAAGTGGGTCAGCAAGATCCAAGCGTATGACTTCGAGATAAATTATGTCAAGGGGAAGCAAAACATAATGGTAGATGCACTATCTAGGAGGCTTACGACTTTGTCTCTGATGGACATCACTTAGGATTGGAAGGCTCACCTTTTGGTTGAGTATTCCAAGGACAGGCAAGCCTGTGAGATATGAAAATTCCACAACTGGAATCCTATTGCAGCAACTGGAATTTATTTTTCTAATTGTTAATTAAGTTAACAATTTATCTGCTACAACAAATACCAAATAATTCATACTGCAACCTTTGCAAATAAAACTATGCAAATTAATAGCATTGGAAATTGAGAAAATACTAGCACACACAATAAAAGTGACATTGTTATTTTTGGACAGTTGTCCCCGGAAAAACCCAATGTGGAAAAACCGGTGCAACAGATAAGGGCTTTATTTTATTATGTAGTAGTGAAATCTGAGTACAATCTATGGATGCACAACTGGCAATCCAAACAAGTAAATTTGGCCAAAATTATTTAAGGGAAATTACTCTTCTTCCACAAGCAACCTTGGCACTAATTCTCTTCAAAAACTCATCCTCCTAGACACTCTGCGCTGCTCTGCGCAAAGCCTATGACATCTAGCCTCTGAATTGCCTTTGATGAAGTCTTTTTTCCTGTCTTTGCTGTGGAAATTGCTTCTCTAGCACTTTGGACTCTCTACCAGTGTGGAAAAAATCGGGATTAAATCCCGATTTTTTGATTTTTTTGGCTGGCCGATTAAATCGGCCGACTTTTTCCCGATTTTTTCCCAGTCAAAAAAGTCGGGATTAAATCGAAAAAGTCGGGATTAGATCGGGACTTTTTCCAAAAAATCGTGGTATTTTTTTAATGATTTTTTTTTGTTTGAAAAAATCGGGATTTTATTGAAAAATCGAGATTTTTCAATAAAATGAATATTTTT
Source organism: Pinus taeda (assembly GCA_000404065.3). Lineage (NCBI taxonomy): Eukaryota > Viridiplantae > Streptophyta > Pinopsida > Pinales > Pinaceae > Pinus > Pinus taeda. The sequence goes on along the minus strand of APFE031627620.1, from coordinate 298,113 downwards.
GTATTTTTTTTTAATTTTGCCGACTTTTTCGAAAAACTCCCGACTTTAACGACTTTTTCAACTTTTGGACCCTTGCCAATTTAATCCCGACTTCGACTTTTTCCACATTGCTCTCTACACGGCCTCTGAAATTGTCTCCAGCAAAATCGAATTGCTTCTAAAGCAACTGCGGAGTCCTCTGCGTTGCCTCACTAGGACTAACTTGGCCCCTTGGTTCTATCTCTCTGAATCTGGAAAACTTCCTTCGGATCACTGTATCTGCCCCTCACTGACCCTACTTCGATGTTTGGCTCTCCAACAACTATTGCTGCTCTTTGGAAATCAATCTGCCAAGAAAATCGAACTACATGAGTGTCTTCTCCAAGTGCCCATCGACTTTCTCATATAATCCACTATTGGGGCTCCAACAACCAAGATTAAATCTTAATCATGGCTAGGATCATCTTGAAGTCGATCCATGTGAGTTTCTATATGATTCTCACCTTGACTTAATTAATTATGATTAATTAACCATATTCCCTAAGTTTAGACTTAGGAAATATTTAAAAACTAGTTAATAATATAATTAAGCCATCTCTAGATGGAATTTCCATAAACAATATTCGGGTTTTTGAGATCTCATGTATTATAGCCTCTCCACGAAATTTTGTGGCTAGAACACATCCAATGCTACAAAAACTAACACTCCCTCTTAGCAAGGAATGTGTTCTAGTGTTGCACATCTTGCCACAACACCCTATCTTTGTATTACCTCATGTCACGTTGTTGATGTCTAGCCATACTGCCCACCAACCATTGCACAACCTTGATGCTGCATTTGTGTTGTTTCTTACACTACCATATTGCTACCAACTCTGCATTTGCATTGCAACCTTTCATTTGTTGTTGTGGCAACTACAACTACTTCCATTGAGAAGCATCCAAAATACTAAATCAATTGTGTTCAGTATGATGCATATGTATCCCGAGTCTTTGACTGCTACTAACATCTGCACTATCATTGAAGAATTTGTGTTGTTGCCAACTATGCACTGAGCCACTTGCTTTGTTGTCAACACTGCACTGCGCTCCTCAGAATCTGACTGCTACTAGTCTGCAATTGTCACTCTGGTATTGACTGTATCAACTGCCATTGATCCATCCTACTACTGAATACTGTGGGCCCTCGTAACAAGGTAATGATCCATGAAGTGGACTCCTCAAGGACCCTGCCCAAATCTGTAGCTCTCTGGGGATACAACTCCAAGTTACCCCTCCTCACTCTTGGAGGTATGGCTGCAAACATCGCGAAGTCTTCCTTGTTGGAATTTCTAAGTCTATCCGTTAGAAATTCTTCCTGTACTATCTGATTTATTTCTTCCTACTTGTTTAGTTACTTAACAAGTGATTTACCATGTAAATACTGAAAATAAATACAAGTACAATATCAACACATACAGATCATCAACTGAAAGAAAAACAAGCACAAGTGACACGTTGTTTTTGGACTAATGCCCCTTGAAAAACCCAATGCGGAAAAACCAGTGCAGCTATCAAAGGGTTTATTATTAAGCAATTTCATAATACAATCTGGGTGCCATAAATGGCTCACCCAATATTCTGAAATGCCTCACCCGATTTCAGAATACAATTTGGGTTCCAGAATGCGTCAGCCTCTCTGGCACAACGTTAGCCTTTTTGGCCCAGCGTCAGCCTCTCAGTGCTCTGCGTCAGCCTCTGCAGCCTCTGCGCCTCCCATGCTGGCCCTCCTCAGGCTCTGCGTAGCTCCTGGCTGCCTCTACGTGGCCTCTGATTGCCTCTGTGTGGTCTCTAGCTGGCTCTACGTCAACCCTTTCTCGGCTTCTGTGCTGATGCTCCCGGTACTATCTTTGCCTCTCTACTACTGTATTCATTGCTCCTCAGCTGCAACTCTAATCACTCATTTGATTTCCTCAGCAAGCCTTGCCCCAAAAAATCAAATTCTTGATCAACTCGGTGTGTTCTCCAATTGACCCTCAAGCCTCCTCTTATACTTTTCTCGTTGGTCCATCAACGACTGAGATTAAATCTCTAATCAACAACGAAGATTAGATTTGGTTTGATCCATGACTTTTGGACCATTCTAACCCAGTTTTATATTAATTCACATTAATATTTTATTTTTCCTAAGTTTGGACTTACGAACTCCATTAAAAATATTAATTATTTTAATATCTCCCAAACTAGTTAGATTCTGCCCAAACCATTTCTGGTTATTGGAGATCTTATGTGCGTTAGCCTCTCCACCAATTTTCATGGCTAGAGCACATCCAATGCTACCTGAAATCAACATTCCTCCAACCTGGAGGACAACTTGTCGATCTCAGCTGACGCTGCCTGGTGGTCTTGCTTCTCAGACATGTCCTTCTTCCTGAGAGGACACTATGTGCCGTAGTGGTTGAGCTCACCACATTTGAAACACTTGACCTTTGACAGGTCCTTCTTTCTCTGCTCTCCCTGCCCCTAACTGGGACCCTTGGATGCTAGAGCCACATTCTCCTCCTCCTTCACCACCTTCTATTCTCTGCTATTGTTGCCACTGATGGAGCTCTTTAGCAGAGCTCGTCTCAATTCCTCCTGCTGCAAATCGGCCCACATTTTGTCTCATCCTGGTAGCATGTCTCTGCCTAATATATTTTTCACGAAGGTTTGCCAATCCTTTGAGACACTATTAAGTGCCAGTCATACTAGCTCTGAAGGTTGAGGCGCTGCCCAACAGTTGAAAGATGGTCTCGGACCTCCTAAATCCTGGTGAGGAAGGGAGCTATGTCTTCTCCCTTTTGCACCCTGATGCATCTTAGCTTCTCCTCCAGGAACATCTTTTGCTGCTCGAAGATACACTGGTATAGTGTGGAGAGGGCATCTCACTTTTCTTTGGCCATTCCCTTGGCTGCTATATGTGAGACTATATGGTCTTGGACTCCATCCAAGATCAAATGCTTTGTCTGCGTCATTTCCTTCCTATATTCCTTGTGCTGATCTGCGTCCTGAGGAATTGCCACTACATTATTAATGTAGGATTTCAGACTGTTGATTTGGGGTAGCATTGGATGTGCTCTAGCCATGAAAATTGGTGGAGAGATTAAAGCACATGAGATCTCCAAAACTCAAAAATCATTTTGGAAAAATCTATCCGGATGAAGAGTTATTAAAATAATTAATATTTTTAATGAGTTCCTAAGTCTAAACTTAGGGAAATAAAAATATTAATGGGTATTAATAAAGATAAGGATGAGAAGCTTCCAAAAGATAAGGATCAAGTCTATTTTAATCTTACCCGTTGATTAGGTACTTAATCTCGGTCGTTGATTCATTAACAAGAAAAGTATAAAAGGTGACTTGAGGGTCAGTTGGAGACACACTGAGGGAGACCAGTCAGTTTGATTTCTAGAGCGGGGTTAGCTGAGAAATTCAAACTAGAGGTCTGGAGCGCAGCAAGAGGTAGTGGGTACGTAACAGAGAGTGGGGAACAACAACAAAAGATCAGCGCAGAGGGTTGAGAGGCAGACGCAGCGGCAGAAGGACTGCGTAGTCAATGGAGGGCCTACGTGGGTGATGCAGAGAGGCAGAAGTTGACGCAGAGGGTTTGGGAGCTGTGTAGAGGCCAGCAAGCCAGACGTTGAGATTGAGAGAAGTGTCGGAGAATTTATTTATGTTGGGTAAGCCAGTTTTGCACCTAGTTGTACTGATGAATAGATGATTAATAAAATCTTCCTTTGTTGCACCGGTTTTCCCACATTGGGTTTTTCCGGGGGCAATTGTCCAAAATATCTGTGTCTATGTGTTTTGATTCTTGTGCATGTATTTGTTTCTGGATTATGTTGTGATATCCACAACATAATTTATTTTAATATTTACTGAAGGGTTTTAGTAAATAACTTATTGGAAAATAAGTAGGAAAAATAAATCAGTTGTTGCAGAGATAGAATTTTCACATGTTATCAGAGGAAGTAATCAGAGACAGGAAGGGAAATCAATTATGGGTCGAGACCATGATGCAGAAACTTCTACGTTAGGAGACTCACACAAATTTTCAGAAAATTGCACAAGAGACATTAATATCATTTTCTCTATGTTGGCTTTTAGATTGGAAGAAGTTGCTTGTGTGACTAGCTCTGCATCATCAGAGGTATGGTATCTAGACAATGGAGCCTCTTGGCATATGACGAGAATTTGGGAATGTTTTTTAGATTATCAAGAGGAAAGAATGAATATTTAGATCACCATGGGGAATAAGGCAAAGTGTACTCCAGTAGGGAAGGGTACCATAGTTTTTCAAAATGGCACCCAGTGCACTATCCAATACATACATGATGATGATATAGAGATCAAAGAAAAAACACATAACTAAGGAGGCTAGAAATGGCCTCTACAACAAAAGTATACTGTGACCAGTACTACTGGCTAGTAGCGTCATTGGTTACTACTAGAGGAGCCAAAATCATCTGGATCAACCTCTGGATCATAGTCAGACAGGGGGCCCCATGGCTCCTCCTCATCATCATCTCCAATTGCAACTATAGAAGTGGTAGCACTAGCAAGTTGTGCAACAGCTGCAAGTTGAGATAGACGAGATATGCGCTTTTGTCGTGGCTCCACAAAAGAAGCGCTTGCAACTGGAGGACTTGGGGCTGGCCCTGAGGTTGGTACAAGTGGATCGGGATCTGCATTCAACTAAACATTATGTTCGAGTGTTGCCTCCACCTGTAAATCCAAATCAAGATCCTCATCAAAATCAAGCTCTGTTGGATGACTCTCCACTACCCAAATGGATGTTGGATCAATGTCTTCCAACACAATGGGATCTGAATCAGGTCTTTTGCTCAGCAATTGGTTGCGTCTGAGCCGAAGGTTGTATTGGACATAGACTAGATCATTTAACCGTTTTTGATCCAAACAGTTTCTCTTCATTGTGTGAATCCTCTCAAAGATAGACCAATTGCACTCACACCCAATAGCACTGCAAGTTTGACTCAAAATACGAATTGCAAACCTCTGCAATTTAGGACAATGGCTACCAAAAGGCTCCCACCATTGTGCTGCAAAAAACATAGGAGTGTAATGAGTTAGCTCAACAAATTTACAAATTATATCCAACTTTCAAATTATAAACAATTTAACGAAATAAGTATTAAGAATTTGAAAATTGAAATCTTTGTTTACCTGGTTCATCTACTTCCCTTGCAATCTTTGCTAGGTTCTTCCCAAAGGTACCTGAGGCACTACTGAAGGTTGTGGCTTGTCTGGTGTATCTCCAGCTGATCACACTCCAATGGGATCATGCGATCAATGCAGTCAATCAATCCATCTCTAACATCCCCCTTCAAAGCTCCTGTCACCTTAGCTTTATATTGATATCGTGGGTTCAAAAAAAACCCAGCTCCATGTATAGGGCGATGGAGTTGATTGTTCCATCTTTCATCAATGATTGCCCAAATGGGCCCATACTTAGCCACTTTATCCTTGTATGCCCTCTTTATTTGCTCCTTTGCTTGATCCACAGCCTCATAAATGAAGCCCATAGCCAATCTTTCCCCATCCACCAACTGCAACACCTTAACCAGTGGCTCAACAAGCTTCACAATCTCTATTGCCTTTCTCCAAAATATTTCTTCATTAACTTTCTTTTTCAGTTCTTTGCCTTCTAGTTTGTGAGACCACTGGCTTTGATTCCATTCTTCACTAGAAAAAATCTTTTGCAAGTTTCTATGTTGTGAAAGCATAGATTGCAATGTCAAAAAATGAGTAGCAAATCTACTGATGGCAGGCCTAATAATATCCCTGCCCCCTGTGTGTTTCCTTATCAGGCTCAAAATCCATGAATGATTGTAGATAAATTTTGTTATGCTTTTGGCATGATCTACAGTGTTTTTGACCCAATCTAATTTGCCAATATCCTCAAGCATGAGTTCTATGCAATGTGCAGCACATGGGGTCCAAAAGATGGTTCTGTGCTTTTCCTCTAATAGTTTACCAATAAGAACATAATTAGAGGCATTATCTGTGATGACTTGAACAACATTAGCCACCCCCACCTCCTCAACAACCTCATTCAATAGATGAAACAACAATTGTCCATCTTTTATCTTATCAGATGCATCAACTAATTTTAGAAACATGGTTCCCTGTGGGCAGAAGATAAGAAAGTTTATGATGGTACGGTTCTTTGATCATTCCATCCATCTGACATGATCGTACATCTTCTTCTTGTCCATGAGTCCTTGAAATCTTTCAAATACTCATTAATGGAGGCAATTTCTTTCTGCAAACAATACCCCCTTAGCTCATGCATAGTAGGGCCTTTGAAGCCTTTTCCAGCAGCATGTATGGCATCAAACCTAGGCTCATAATATGGTGAATGGGAAGCATTGAAGGGGATATTAGCATCATACCACCATCTAGCTATGTAGTCACAAGAAGTCTCCCTCAATTCTTTCTTCCAATGGTCATCTAAAGTGGGTTGCAAATGACTTCTACTAGGTTGAGGACCATGTGCATCTGATGGAGAGGAGGGAGTGAAATAACTTTTGATATTCATATCACCCTTTTTCCTTTTACCCTTTCCCTTTTCTTGAATAGACTCAAAAGAGGGAGGAACATACCGGAAGGGGTTGTATGCATCAGTACAAGGGATAGAGGAAGAACCCTCAAAATCAAAATGGGGGTTCGTAGCCAACATTTTTTGTATATTCCTCTTCCTCCCAATTAACTCTTTTTGCCTAGCCTTATCTTCTTTAAACTTCTCAAAGTTGGCTAACAAATCCTTCCTAATCTCCCGAATTTTTGGTGAGGTACATGGAGTAATTTGGCCTCTAATCCCGTCAAGTGTTGTTTTAGCCTATTAATGCCCCCAGGACCTTCCTTAATTTTCCTATGGCAAAATTTGCAATGCATTTGAGTATCAACAATTTCAATATATGCCCAAGCAGCATCTTTCACTCTAGGTGCCATTTTTTGAGTTGGAAATGAAAGCAAACAATTTGAAAATGAAAAAAAAAAAAAACATTGATTCAATGTTCATTTCTTTCACAAAAAACACTCTTTAGGATTTCTAGATTTACACATAAAATTTAATAAGCAAAAACAGATTTTTCCAAGTGAAAAAAAATACCTCCAGGCACAAACTGCCTCCTCAAGCTTGCTCCAAGAAACCAACTCCTCAATGCTGCTCCAAATGGCTGCCCAAGAAGCTCCTCACTCCAGCTACAATGCTTGCCCAAGACTCCTCACTGCTGCTCCAAAAACAAACTCAACAACTCCTCACAAACTCTCATTGAAATTCTCACTCAAATGCATGAGATGGCTGTGAGAGAATAAGAGGGGTTGAGTGGGATAAATAGGGTTTAGGAGAGGGGAATGGACCCCAAAGACCAAATAGGCAAACTATAAATTGGTTTGGAGTCCCCCAATTTTTTTTTTTTTTTTTAAATCACAGTTTTCAGGTTTGTTTGGGCTGTTGTCTCTAACTCGGCCGAGTTATTGCAGGCTTGGCCAAGCCGACCGGGTTAATACCGAGCCGGCCGAGTTGTTAGACAACTTGATCGGCTCGGTATTAACCCAGTCGGCCGAACCGAATCCAAGGCTGAGTCATAGTTTTAAGGCCTGGCTTGGACCAAGTCGGCCGAGTTAGTTCCGAGCCGGCCAGTTTTGAAAACAGAGGTACAAACTATAGCTAGAATCGCCAATGGCATTGATAGGCAGTCATGGAGACAAGGATTTGAGCGAACTATGGCACAAAAGAATGGACGTGTGCACCATGGGCCTCTGAGTATTCTCAGGAAAACTGGAATAGGAGTTTTGGATTTTAGTACAGAACGAGATGATGTTTGCAGAGGATGTGCTCTGGGAAGGCATGCGAAAGCAACATTTCCTAGAAGTAAAAACAGGGCCAAGAGTGTAAAAGGATTGATACATTTAGATATTTGTGGACCTATGTCCACTAAAGCTCTTACTGGTTCCGAGTATTTGATCACCTTCATTGATGACCACTCAAGGAAAACTTGGATTTATTTTCTGAAAACCAAGGACGAGGTTTTCGGTCGATTCAAAGAGTTGAAGGCTTCAGTGGAGAATTTGACAAGGAAGAAAATAAAAGTTTTGCGCTCAGATAATGGTGGAGAGTATGTTGATAAGGACTTCATTGATTTTTGTGCTAAAGAGGGCATCAAAAGAGAGTGGACAACTCCTTACAATCCGGAGTAGAATGGAGTAGCAGAAAGAAAGAACATGACTATCGTAGAAGCAGCTAGGGCCATGATGTATGATTAGGACATGCCAAAGTTCCTGTTGGCAAAAGCATGCAACACGACAGTCTATGTTCTGAATAGAACTCCTCATTGGGCATTAGGCAAGATTACTCCAGAGAAAGTCTTCACAGGGAAGACACCTAAAGTCAGTCATTTCAGGATATTTGGGAGCTTAGCATAATGCCGCATACCCGAGGAAAAGAGGAAGAAGCTGGGTCAAATTGCAGAGAAAGGATATCTAGTGGGATATAGCGAGAACACTAAGGCATACAGAACCTATCTTCTAGGGAGCAGGAAGGTAGTAGTTTGACGAGATGTGAAGTTCATGGAGGACAACGCTTTTAGAAAATCTCGAGAAATGCCTTCCGAGGAGCAGTCAAAAGATGAGCCGTTGGTCAAACCTCTTCAACCAACGGAAGTAAAGAATTCTTCCTCGGATCAGGAAGAATCACAGGAGGAGGAGGAGCTAACAGAAGCTCCGGCTACCAGAGGAAGAATGAGTAGGGAACTTCGTCAGATTTGGCGAGATGTAGAGGATTTCATCGGTGCACCAAGAAACAATAAAAGGGAGCGAAAACAACCAGATAGATATCATGCATTAGTAACTCAGGAGGCTTCTCAACATCAGGTTTGGTTGGATGCGATGGTGGAGGAATACAACTCCATAATGGTGAACGATGTCTAGGAGGTAGAGCCAAGGCCTCAAGATAGATCAGTGGTAGGTTCGAGATGGATCTACAAGATTAAATATGCTGCAGACGACTGTGTGGAAAAATACAAAGCCAGGTTTTGGCTAAGGGGTAAGCTTAGAAGGAAGGAATTGACTATGAAGAGACCTTTGCCCTAGTAGCCAGGTATACATCTATTAGAACCGTGATATCTCTTGCAGCATAGATGGGATGGGAGATTCATCAGGTGGATGTCAAGCTAGCATTTCTGAACGGGGTGATAGAAGAGGAGGTATACATTGAACAACCAGAAGGCTTTGAGACACATGAGAAGAAGTCTCATGTATGCAGATTGAAGAAAGCCTTGTATGGGTTGAAACATGCATCTAGAGCATGGTATGGCCGAATTGATGGCTACTTGCAGAAGATGGGATTTGTACAGAGTGACGCAGATCCAAATCTCTACTTTTTGGTTGTAGAGAATGAGCCTTTAATCCTAGTATTATATGTGGATGATCTCTTCCTCACATGATCATCCAGGCTCATCGAAGAATGAAAGAAGAATCTAGCCACAAAATTTGACATGAAGGATTTGGGACAAATGCATTATTTCCTAGGGTTGGAAGTTTGGCAGCAAAAAGGGGAGATATTCCTTGGGCAAGGGAGATATGCTACAAAAATTCTGAAGAGATTCAGGATGGAGGATTGTAGATCCATGGCTACTCCAATGATCACCAACTAGAAGAAAATTGATGCATCAGAAGACAAGGATGTTGATCCCACCTTATATAGGTAGCTCATAAGGTCCCTGATGTATCTGGTCAATATTAGGCCAAACATTTGTTATGCTGTCAACACCCTCAGTTAGTTCATGGTGGAACCGAAGAGGGCGCACTGGACAACAACAAAACATGTTCTCAGATATTTACAGGGAACAATCGATTACAGACTCTTGTACACCAAGAGTAAGGATATCAGATTGAGTGGATTTACTGATGCCGATTGGGTTGGAAGTTCAGTGGATAGGAAAAGTACCTCTGGGTATTGTTTCAACATTGGATCAGGAATGACCTCCTGGTGCAGTAGGAAACAAAAATCTATAGCCCTGAGCTCAGCTAAAGCAGAGTATATGGCCGCCAACACAACTTTGTGTGAAGCCATATGGCTTAGAAAACTGCTTGTGAACCTATTCAGAAGAAAGATGGAGGCGACCAAGTTCATGTGTGATAATCAGAGCTGCATCAAGCTCTTCGAAAATCCAGTATTTCACAATCGTTCAAAGCATATTGATATGCGGTGTCACTTTGTCAGAGACTGTGTCCAACGAGGAGCTGTACAGTTGAGCTACACTCCTACAGGAGAACAGGTGGCAGATATCCTCACCAAGGCCCTTGGAAGAACCAAGTTTGATTATTTCAAGGAGAAGATGGGGATGCTAAGGAATCCATTTCAGTAGCAGAAATGGGTATGATGTTGCAGTGTAGTAGCAGTTAGAAGTAGCCCAAAGAAGGGTTGTAGTGCAGATGCAGTGATGGGAAAAAGGACCAACAGTAGCACAGATGCAGGAGTTGCAGTAGATGCAATGTTGGGAAGAAGGACCAACAACAACACAGATGCAGAGGGAGCTGCAGTACAGATGTAGTAGTGGCAATGATAGAGCCATCGACAACAGTACAGGATGCAACAGTGCAAAGGATGTTGGGTGGGGAGGCTCAACATCAGCACAGGTACCGGTGCCGTATAATTGGAGTGATGCTCAGTGTGGAGTATTACTAGAGCACAGTCCTCGCTAAAAGGGGGTGTTGATTTGGGGTAGCATTGAATGTGCTCTAGCCATGAAAATTGGTAGAGAGGCTAAAGCACATGAGATCTTCAAAACCTAGAAATGGTTTTGGAAAAATCCATCCAAATGAAGAGTCATTAAAATAATTAATAACTTTTATGAGTTCCTAAGTCTAAACTTAGGGAAATAAAAATATTAATGGGTATTAATAAAGATAAGGATGAGAAGCTTCCAAAAGATAAGGGTCAAGTCTATTTTAATCTTAGCCATTGATTAGGGACTATATCTCGGCTGTTGATTCATCAACAGGAAAAGTATAAAAGGAGACTTGAGGGTCAGTTGGAGACACACTGAGGGAGACCAGTCAGTTCGATTTCTGGAGCGGGGTTAGCTGAGAAATTCGAACTAGAGGTCTGGAGCGTAGCAAGAGGTAGCGGGTACGTAATAGAGAGTCGAGAACAACACCAAAAGATCAACGCAGAGGGTTGAGAGGTAGATGCAGAGGCAGCAGGACTACGTAGTCACTGGGGGGCCTGCGTGGGTGACGCAAAGAGGCCCAATGCTGACGCAGAGAGTCAGAAGCTGACATAGAGGGTTTGGGAGCTGCGCAGAGGCTAGCAAGCTAGATGTTGACACTGAGAGAAGTGCTGGAGAATTTATCTCTATTGGGTAAACCTCGGTAAGGTGAACGCTGCTTGGGATTGTGGTAAGTGGGACAGAACTACGACTGCTCCTCCCATAGCTTGGGCTTCGTCCATATCGTGGGATATATCGCTGCTCCATATCATGGATATATTGCTGGCACGCTGGGTGGATTGTGCATTTCATTGCTGCTCTATATCATGGGATATACGCTTGTGGCCTATGCGTGAGTGCTCCTTCAATTCGAAAACTTTGAACAAATTGTCATTAATATTGTGAATTATGCCCTTGCGATTTGAGATATCAAATTCCCAACAGGATATGTCGGATTCTCCTGGAAATAGGATTCTATAACCTCTATATCGTTCGTCTTTCTTTTATTGATGAAATTTGTAAGCTTAAAATATCTCGGAAATAATACACAGACTTCGTTACGGTTATCAAGGAATGATTGTTGTTGTTGTAACACGCACAAAAAGGCTATTAATTCTAGCACTCCAGCTTTGATTTCTCCATCTTGTGTAATTTATGGATTAATCGTGGGTCTACTACCGAAGAGTAACTCGGAATGTTGTTATTTAGATGTGAAAAGTAAAGTTTCTTTTTGTGAAGAAATTACATCTTTGGCCTGTTCATTGGAGAAAATGTCGCCCTCTCCGTTTTGGGTCATCGTTGTCAGTTGATGAACTTCCTCTCACCGTTGCTCAAGACAAGGCAGGTGCAAAAACATCTGAATCTCTTCGGTGCTTCGTTTAGGCTTCTTTGTGGTCTCGCAGTCGCTGCGGCATATTTCATTGCCTGAACCTTTTTCAGGAAGAACGATATTAAACCATGGAGAAATTTTAGTAACTTGCCTGCAGAAGAGCCAATAGTTCTATCTTTCGTTAAAGAAAGCATAGATATAGACTTACGTGGACTGGTTCGTTGTGACTTCTTGGTCTGGTTTTGGATATGGTTGGGGAGTGACTATTGCTTGAATTTCACTATTGGCAATTTGAAAGAGATAACTTGTTGAAGGCTATGGTCCTTGGTTAATGCAATTGTCAAGGGAGGGAGTTAAGAGGTTTTTGTTTGCATAGGTGTCTTCTTCCTTCGAGTTAGAGTGTGATATCAGTCCACCGGTCATAAATTTTCAAGCTGTGTGGGTATGGAAGTGCAGATTTGATGACTAGTGCAAGAAATTATACGCTATTCAGTTGACTGTCCAAGTTCCATTGTATAATCATTGTTCTAAGTGTGGTTCTGCTATATAGTAGATTTCAAAGAAATGCTTGATCTCTGGTGGCATCTTTTGACAAGGGTCTATATTGTCTGCATTTTCACCCGCTTCTTCTAATGAGAACAGATTAGAAGAATTGTTCTACTACCTGACGGTGTTGTGTATTGAATTTCATGTGCAGTAGCCAGCAAACAATAGTGCAGAGCACGATTTGGATAGCGCCGAGAGTCAAAATCGCTGAAGCGTTCTGAGAAACTGAGCAGTAGCCAGCAAACAGCAACAACGTGGAGCACCATGTGGACCGCGCCTAGAGTTAAAATTGCCGAACCAGAGCTGTTCCACATGTTCATCAATGGTTACAAGAATGTCTTGAACTTGACTATTATTTCCATTGGCCGAGAAAGTGAAGGAGTATTTGAAAGATCCAATTCAATTTAAAGTTGCTGCTTGTTCAATTTACTTGTTCCTGTTGTGCAGTTTGAGCATAAATTTATGTGCAACAAACAAATTTGTTTTTCTCAATAGATTCTAATGAGAAGGTTGTTTTAATTTTTGGGGTGATATCAGTGTTATATGCACCAGATTGTTTGCTATTTGTTTGCAACAACAATTTAGATTTATGAGTGCTTTGCTTGTTGTTTTCGGCATCGCAAAACAATAAAGGACAAACACATGTATAAATTCCAGCATGTGCTAACTTGAAGTGCTTTCAATTTCTTTCAAATATTCAAAATATGAAGCAATTAAAATAAGGAGGAAGGGAATTATTTCAAAGGGGACAAGATTGTTTTATATCGACCGTGCAGCAAGTGTCTACATATTACTTTCTAGAGAATTCAAGTGCTTAAAATTGTTGTCATTATTCTGCATTTTTCTTGGCACTCTTGAACTGAAGAAAATGGGGGAAGCTTATGAAGTATTAGAGTTTTTGAAAATTTTGATATAGTCTACTACTAATGACACAGTAAAAATCAACAAATCCTCTTTGGCTAACATTAGAATTTGTCTGCAAAATGCACAAGAGAAAATTGATTTTTTGCAGTGCGAATCTCAGCTACAGCAAGAAGAATTAAAACAGAGGAGTCATTCTGAACTTGTTTTTGTTCAGAACATTGAGACAGCAACCCATCAATAGCAAGTCAATAATGTTACAGTTCATTCAGATAAAGCAACAAGGTTACATGCAGATGCAGCGGTTCAACTTGCACTTCCCAAGCCCATCATCAAACCTTGGAAAAAGCTTGTCCACAACAAGCACAGAACTAGTCTTGGATATGATAAGGACTTGTCCTTTCATATTCCAGACTACTCAAAGCCAATTCAATTTCAAACTGCTGGATTTCTTGAGGATGATTCATCTTCACTTGTTTTTCATGACAGTTCACATCCAGGTGGTCTAGATTCTGCCCCTCTTCCACAGCAACAACAACAACAACAGATTGTGAAATGCCAACACTGTGACTGAGTTGGCCATTTGAAAGATTACTGTTTTGATCTTCATCCATGTAAGCACTGTCATAAAACCACCCATTCTTCACACAGATGCTTCAGAAACAAACGTCCTACAAGAAAAAAGATTCATCTTGGATGGATCGCTTCTTGGCAATGGGCATCAACATCCAAGAAGATATTTCAGTCACATGTCAGAACTTGTTCAAGAGTATTGAACAGTCTTGCAGTTGAGTTTTCTCCATCATCTCACCTTGTATCTGACAAGGGGGAAATGATGGTCATCTATAAGCTTCAAAGTCACATCAAGCGAGCCTGAGCCACAACCTGCCACACCAGTTTTAGAGTTGTAGCCAGAGACAAAGATGCCCCTGAACATGCCTTCAATTGGTAATCTGGGACACTTCCTCTAGCAGAAGGCTTCAGCTTCTTGCCAGCTTCGGAAGAATTCCAGGAATGAAATTGAGAACACTTCCTCTAGCAGAAGACTTCATCTTCTTGCTAGTTTTGGAAGAGTTCCAGGAATTGCATTAAGCATTCCAGAGTTGGTGGTCATCCTTAAACCATCACAGGTTGAGACTTCCCTTTTCAGGTTGAATTTCTTCCCTTTTATGCGGGGTGAGACCTCCCTTTTCATGGTTGAAGGTTTCCCTCTTTCAAAACAATAGGAGCACTTCCTCTAGCAGAAGACTTCAGCTTTTTGCCAGTTTTGGAAGAGTTCTGGGAATTGCACTAAGCATTCCAGTGTTGGTGGTCATTCCTTAAACCACCGCCCTATATACCAACATTTCAGGAGAGCACATCAACCTAGTGCTGCCATGCATTTTTGCACATTTTGTATTACAGCTCTCTTCTTCTTGGACTCATACATAACCCTTCGGATTAAGGGAGGGAATGTTGGACACCTAATCCTCAATGGGTTAGTGTGGAAGCCGAATAGACAAAAAGAAGTCCAAGAGACCTTGGGATGTGGAACCCAACGGTCGAACCATGTATTATAAATGTATATCTCTTGTTAATAAAAATATATTTTCATGTTTTATCTTTCAGATTCCTTTGTTGCCCATGTGTATTTAACATGTTGCTCTATGGAAATCGATTTGCCAAGAAAATCGAACTACAAGAGTATCTTCTCCAAGTGCCCATTGACTTTCTCTTATAATCCACTATTGGGGTTCCAACGGCCAAGATTAAATCTTAATCAATGGCTAGGATCATCTTGAAGTCTATATGTGTGAGTTTCTAGATGATTCTCACCTTGACTTAATTCATTCTAATTAATTAACCATATTCGTAAGTTTAGACTTAAGAAATATTTAAAATCTAATTAAGCCATCTCTAGGTGGAATTTCGAGAAACGATTTCCGGGTTTTGGAGATCTCATGTATTTTAGTCTCTCCACCAAATTTCATGGCTAGAACACATCTAATGCTACAAAAACTAACATAAGATATTGGATGGCACATTGGGGGACAACTGGTGTAGGGTGATGGATGATGTGATATATTATAAGGATAGGATCTACTTGGTGCCAGGGTCTTGGCTCAGAGAGAGGATTATGTAGGAAACTCATGATTCGCCCCTTGCAGGACACCCTAGATTCCTTAAGATGTACAAGGCCATTAGGGAGTGTTTCTCGTAGAGGGGTCTCAAGGGAGACGTATTGAGGCACGTACAAGAGTGCATGGCCTATCGGAAAAACAAGGGGCAGTCATCACACACTGCAAGACTACTTCAGTTGCTTCCCATCCCAGAGAGGAAATGGGAGAGTGTGTCTATGGATTTCATCATAGGCCTTCTGGTTGCACAAGGGAGGAATTGTGCTTATGTAGTGGGGGACAGGTTAACCAAATTTGTCCATTTCTTTGCCATCACATCAAGATCTTCAATGTCTCAATTAGTAGAGTTATTCTTTAGAGAGGTATTCCGATTGCATGGTCTCCCAAAGACCATAGTCAGTGATCGTGACATTAGATTCATGGGGGTGTTTTGGCAAGAGTTGTTTAGGTTGGTGGGGACAGAGCTTATGCCCAGTACTAGCTATCACCCTTAGACAAAGATTGTGAATAAGTGGTTGGAGGGGTACCTATGTAATTATGTGACCGGGTAACAAAGAGCGTGGGTGGCGTTGCTGCACCGTGGAGATTTTTGCTCCAACACCACCTACCATATGTCGATTAATATGTCATCTTTTCGATCCCTCTATGGTTGTGATGGAATTTCGCTTTTTGACATGATTTTTGGAGATAGTAGGTCCCCAGGGGCAAAGGACTGGGTCTAAGAGAGCCAAGTGATTCTCAAGGCTCTCAAGGACAATTTGTAGGTGGAACAAAATCAACAGAAAATGTATGCTGATAGGCGCATGGTTGAGAGACAGCTTGAGATGGGGGACATGGTCTACTTATGTCTCCAAAAAACTTAAGCCCTGGTTCTATGGGCCATACCGAGTGACAAGACGAGTTGGGGAGGTAGCCTATGAGCTGGAGCTCCTACCAGGGAGCAAAGTACATAACATTTTCCATGTTTCATGCCATGGAGCTTCCACCATTGCATGATGAGGGGCATCTAGAGCTGGTGCCAAAGGCCATCTTGGAGACAAGGGAAAGGAAACTCAGGTAAAGAACCATTAGAGAATTTTTTATCAAGTGGAAGGACCTTCTCCAGGAGGACGCTGCATGGGAAGGTGAGCAGGTGTTGCAGCATCCAGCACTGAAAATGCTCGAGGACAAGCAAATTTTGGCGGGGGGGCTGTAATATCCCCAATTTCCAAAGTATGAAGGAGGGTCACTAATTTTGATTAATTTTTGGCATTAGCATGCACTTTTGGAGGTTCGACTTAGGAGATGAGGAAAATTAAAGTTTTAGTGGATGTGAGGGACACTCACAAGGAATACGCACTTGGGCGAGAGAGAGAAAATGGAGGGAAATCCAGGCTAGTGGAGTTTGGGCCCCACCAAGGGAAAATTGAGGCAGCGAGCTTAAATAGGTGAGGGCCATTGTTTGGGGCTTTTGTCAATTTTACATCTGAACTCAATTGTTAACTTCAGTTGTTTAGCCAGGTGAACAAGTGCTGCTTAGCACAAAGAGATTTTTGGGATGAAATCTCAACTCTTACTTTGGTGGGCCTAGAGTGCCACCCTAGGGGGTCATTTGTCAATTTGGGAGCCATTCTGGAGCAGGGGATCGAAGGTTGTCCTCACTACTGTGTAGAACAGGGACGCTGGGGGAGAAATTCGTGCCACTGTGGAATTCATCTGAGAACAACTCCCTTGCTGGGAATTTTGGAGTTGACTTGCTGCATCAATTGTAGGTTATTTGGGGTGGTTTGGTGGCCAGATATTGAGGGAGTTTTCTAGGCAAATTTCTGGCATTCTAGGGCTTGCACAGTTCTTTGGCAGAGGCACTCGTGGGAAATAGGAGCAACACTATTTTGTGGGATTGGTGACTGGAGAAACTTAGGGGAGGAATTGTGGGAAATTGCAGGCAAATTTTGGGAGTTTCCCTGGAGGATTGGAGGAGTTGCAGAAATATATTTCCAGGTAGTGCATTTAGCTAGTGGAGCTGGAAATTCACACTTTTTTGGTGGACGGGTTTGGGACCAATTCCTTTCTGGGTCTTGTGGGGAAAATTAAGAGGAGGCTATAATAGAATTTTCAGAGCATTCTGAGCATTGGGGTGGTAGAAAACCCCATTTCTGTCCTGAAGTAGTGAATTTCTACCCTAGATTCTTAATAAAAAGTGAATTGTTGGTGTTGCTAATTGTGTGACTAGCTATACATGTGTGAAATTGTTGTTTCATTTACTGTTTCAGGTTGTATGCTTCTGTTTTATACTGTTAATTTCAATTAGGAATATTACATTCCGCCAATCAAATCCATTACAAAGTTACAAGTATGTTTGACAGGCCTTAGCAACATTATGATTCAGATACAGCTTATAAGAGATTCCCTGTTGTCTCCATTCTCTTCTCTTTTCCCCTTTCTTCATCTTTTTGGTTCTTTGATTGATTCATATTAAACTGGAGAAATATAATATAGAGTTCTATGCTACTCAATATGCAGTAACTTCTTCCTAAAGAGAAAAGATTGAATTTCCAAGTTGAGATCTTATTAAAATATAAATTGTGAACAAGAACCAATAGGTCAGCGATTAACTTATTAATCTGGAGCATACCCATAATTTTATGAAGTTGAGCTTGATTCCTTTGAGTGCAACAAATGCAATCTTCAATAGACTTTGTGGTATGGCGTGAATACTATCTAATATTTTTGGTGGAAAAGGCAAGATGTACTGTTACTGATCAAACTATTAGGGTTTCCAAGGTCTTTGCAACCCACTACGATTGGTACATACAGGACAAGGATCCACTGTCACATTGACACAAGTCCCCACTATTTTAAGCCCAACTTCCTCTTAAAAGGCTTGGAAGGATTCCCTTAAAATGACTTCACCCAACCAAAGAATGATCAGTACCTTATATGTGGTCTTGGGTGAACAGACAAGTTAATTGTTTGATGTTATACCAACAATGTTAATCACTCAATAATGAATGTGAATAGTTCAAGTGAGTGTAATCATCCACACGTGCTACAATGATGATGTCATCATGCCCAAAATAGAGATCTCTAACACCCTAGAGAACTTGGAAAATCCACCACTTGGGTTATGTCCATCTAATTTTGTAGACCACTTTTGATGCAATGCATGGAAAAATCTATCAAGTCTTGCCCCTATTTCGCCACCTAGAATGCCCATGTACCACTAGACCAACTTTGACCACTTGTTTCTACACCATGCCTTCACATTTTGGCAAAAATTCAACATGACATGTCATATTCTCTTCATTTTGAGAACAAGTACATTTTTTGACATCAGGAACGACTTGCATTGGGAAATGTGAATTGCCTCAAGAAATATGAATTGCTGAAATTGTGAGGCCTCCATGTTGAGAGCTATTTGAGTAGTATCACACTAAATCCAAGGACACACATAGATTCAAGAACAAAACCACGTGGAAACATAGGTGCACCTGACATGGGTTGAAATGGCCCCTACACTGGTGATCACCCCTACAAACTGATGGCTCCTCTAAACCATGAGTCCCCTTGAGATCCATCACACCTCCCACCTGATCCTATACAGGACCAAGGGACCAAGGACTTAGCCCAAAAGAATAGTCCATGGCCAACCAAACTAGGCCTATGATACCATAACACAGGGTTTCCACGTGGGATACAAGGCTTTGACTTGTATCTTTGGGCTTACAACGATGATAATGCAAAGTGAAAAAATATATGTACACTTGTTGGAATGAGGGGTAACATGCACTATTTGGTATATATCCTGAGCAAACTTGTAGGTTAGATTCATATAAATTTCCGCATTGCATAATTTTATTGCATATTTAGAAATTCCACCTCCCAAGGAGGTTTCGTGGATCTAGTCCATGTGAACTTCATCCTTGGGCTAATATAATATATTAATTTACGGCTGCAAAGAGCAGACAATATTTCATCTCACTTCAACCCAACACACTAAGCAGCCCAAGAGAAAAGATACCATACATTTGCTAACAAGTTCCAACTCTTGGGGCACACTTTTCCAAGCATAAACCAGATCTAAAATCACTTTAATTACAATTGTAAATATTCTCTACTATCTTCCAATTATATGTTAAATCCCTTCGCAATTTCAGCTCTTGAGTGTCAGCATGAACAAAAGTGTTGGAAATTACTTAATCAACAAGACAATGCAAGTTGGAAATCAGATCTACTACTATTACACAAGTGTTGGACAACTGAAAACTTCACACACACATACACACTGAAGAATGAAGTGCATGTACAGACCATAGCTTTATCACAAAGCTAATACAATCTCTAGCTATTCAAACTCTAGTTATGGAAAACCATGAAAATCCTAGCCACCACCAAAGATCCACATCAAGCTATAACACCAACAAGTCCTCGGCTTCAATAAGCTTGTATCACAAAAGTTCTCCACATGAGCACTATTTTCTTCCTTAGAGTTTCCAAACCTTAGCTATGTTGCACTACATAAGTACATAACAAGACAACTTTATTGCTATTCTCCAAGTCTACATGTTCATCCTAGAGTTTGAGTCCTCAAGGCCCAAACCCTAGGTTTTCGACTCTTTCATCAACAAAAGTGACATGACCTCCACGGAACATCAAGAATACAATAATCGAGTCTTCTTTGAAGCAAGTCATTACGCAAAGCTCAAGACTGATGAAGCTTATCTCTCCATGATCTTGCCCTATCCTAACATCCCAAAAGGACAAGGCTCTAAAACCATGCAAGTCTACGTGTCCATCCTATCCTCAAACCCAAGGTCTTCAATTCATGCATCAACACAAGCAGCATGACCTCCATGGATCAAGAATACAATAACCAAGTCTTCTTCAAAGTGAGTCATTAGGCCAAGCTCAAAACTCATCAAGCTCACCTCTCTATGATCTTGCCCTAACCTTACATCCCAAAAGAATAGAACTCCAAAACCACTTAAGACATTAGCCATTTTCTCCATGTCTTCTACTAGGGTAGAAACCCTAGTGTTAAAACTAGATCCACAAAGTGTGAAAATTTGGAAGATCCAAATTTCTACTACAACCACTGGTTAAGTTTCTTCTATTTGTCAAATAACTAAACAAATTATTTACTGTGTTCTATGGTAAATATCGAAATCAATACATTGCAGCTTCCACTAATTAAATTAATATGTAGAAACAAGAATCTGAGCAAGAAAGAAATAACACACAAGTGACATCGTTATTTTGGGACCAATGTCCCTGGAAAAACCCAATGTGGGAAAATTGGTGCATCAGCTGAGTGTTTGTATTATTAAGCAATAATTTTTAAACACAATCTTTGGATGCCTTGTTGGCTATCTAATACACAGAATCTGATTGACAGAGAGATGAGTGAGATATACCTCACAATATCACTAGTGATCCAACACTGATCCAACCATTTAATGGCTAGCCCCTAGCTGCCTCTGCGCAGTTTTTGCGCAATCACTGTGTTGCTCTGCATCACAGCTTCTGGGGACTGTGTGAAAATTTCTAGATAGAAATCCAACTGCAGTGACCGATATTATTTCTTCTACTTATTAATTCATAAATAAGTTATTCACAATGTTTCTACAACAAATATAAAAAAAAATTCAACTACAACCTTCACAACTAAAATATTGCGGAAAGTAAATGCAAGGAAAAATACTAGCACAAGTATAATCACAATGACAGTTAGTTTTGGACAATTGTCCTCGGAAAAACCCAATGCGGGAAAATTGGTGTAGCAGATGAGGGTTTCTTTACTAATCTTCAGCAAAAATCTCATGTACAAGATACAACTAGTAGAATAGAAGAGCAATCTTTGTGAGAAATTTAATGGCAATTCTCTCACACTTCCCAGCAAGATTCTGATCTAAGAGAGGACCTGTTGCCCCCTCTGCGTCTCATTGCGTTAGCTTCTGCGTGAGGACTGCACAATCCCAGTGTCAGCCTTTGTGTTGTCCCTCTGCGTCATAGCCTCTGTGTTGTCCCTTCCTTGCTCTGTGTCTTCTGCTCTTGCACTCCTGACTAATGTTGCTACCCTCTCTCTCCTTATTTGCAATTCTCCCTTTGAATCCATTTCCTCTTGCCGAACTTCGACCAGTGAGAAAATCGATTTTACTCGGGTAAATGAGTATTTGCTTGGCGTGTTTTCCAAATTCCAATCGAAGTCCTTCTTATAATCCTCTAGTTGAGAACCAACGACCCAGATTAGACTCTAATCAATGGCTCAGATCATTTGGACTCGATCTTCATCTTCTTCTAGAAGTTTCAGCCACAGTTAGATTAATACCCTTTAATTATTTTAATTTCCTAAGTTTAGACTTAGGGTCCCATAAAAATAATTAATTATTTTAATAAAACTGTCTCCGGGTGGAATTTCTCAAAACGGTTTTTGGGTATTGTGGAATATATGTGTCCAAGCCTCCCTGCAAATTTTGAGACTTAGAGCACATCCGATGCTACCTTAAATCAACATGTGTCACTCCTTTGGTTGATCGATTTACCTTTGGAACTTCGACTTTTTGCCCTTCCGATCTCACACCCCGGCTTCTGGTTTTGGAACTCAATTCTCCATCAAATTTCAGATCCCCTCTTAAGCTTTGCGTTGCCTCTGTGTGGCCCTATGCTGCTCAGCGTGGCTCCGCGTTGCTGCTTCTGGATCTCTCTCTGCCTTCTCTGCGATGTATCCCCGGATCAGGAAACTCTCCAACCGGAAACTATCTCTACCCCTCACTGCAAGAAATCACCTTGATCACTTCTCCGGCAACTACTGCGCTGCTCTCTTCAAAAATCGATCTCTTGATCTCTTACTCGATGTGACTTCCAAATGCCTGTCAAGCCTCTTCTTATAATCCTCTCGTTGATCAATCAACAACCCTGATTAGATTATAATCAATGGCTTAGATCATTTGGCTTGATCCTCGTCTTCTTCTAGAAGTTTTACCCCTAGTTTAATTAATACCCTTTAATTATTTTAATTTCCTAAGTTTAGACTTGGGCACCCTTTAAAAATAATTAATTATTTTAATAAAACCTTCTCCGAGTGGAATTTCTTAAAAAGATTTCTGGGTATTTTGGAATACCTGTGTCCAAACCTCCTTGCAAATTTTGAGGCTTAGAGCACATCCGATGCTACCAAAAATCAACACTCCCTCTTAGCAAGGAATGTGCTCTAGTAATGCAACCTGCTAAAGCATCACCTTGACTCTATAACATCTCCTGTTGCGCTACTAATATCTGACATCACTACCCACCAACTACTGCGCAAATGTGTCATATGTACCGTTGTTGACCTTGCCCTACCAACACTGAATCTGTACTACAACCCTTGTAAATGCTGCATTTGTGCTACTCCTGGCCCTGCTACTGCCAACGCTGCATCTACACTGCAACCTTATCCAACTGATGTTGCTACTGCATCAGCAACAGAAAAGCATCCAAAATCACTGAACAAGTGTTCAGTATGATGCATTTGCTGCTGGAGTTTTCACTGTTGCTAGTCTTTGTGTTGTCACTAAAGCCATTGTGTTGCCACTGACTTTGCTTTGTGCCAACTACACTATTGCCAACACTAGCTCTGCATTGCTATGATTCTGGCGCTCCTAGCCACTGCAATTGTCACTCTGACACTCCTCAGCATCAACTGACCCGGTCCATCCTTCTACTTCTGAGATGGGCTCCTGTAGCAAGGTATTGATCCAAGAGGTGGACTCCTCAAGGATCCTGCCCATCTGCAGTTCTTTCGAACTACAGTGCTAGATCACCCCACTTCTCTCTTGGAGGTACCTGGCCAATGCTGGTGAACGCCTCTTCCTCGATCTTTGCGGCTGCAGCCTGTGGATCATGTTTCGCATCCTTGTCCTTCTTCTTGAGAGGACATTGCGTAGCAAAGTGACCAAGTTCACCACATTGAAACATTTGATCTTTGAGACATCCTTCTTCTTTCTCCGCTGCTCCTGCTACCCCTTTAATGCAAGGGCTACATTTTCTTCCTCCTCCTTGGGCTTCATCCCACTTTTGTTGCTGCCATCAAGTTTGCACTTAACTACGTCTCGCCTCATCTCTTCCTATTGAAGAGCTACCCACATTCCTTCCCAATCTGGCAATTTCTCTCTGACCAGGATACTCTGGACAAATACTTGCCATTCTCCTGAAACTGAATTCAGGGCCAACCTCACCATCTCTGTAGGCTGAGGTGCTGATCCTACAACTGCCAACTGATCTCAGACTTCCTGAAGCTTTGATAGGAACAGATCAATGCATTCTCCTTTCTCCATAGTTAATCTCGGCTTCTCCTCCAAGTACATCTTTCGTTGCTCGGAAGATCCTTGATACAACGTAGCTATGGCATCCCACATCTCTTTGGCTACCCCTTTGCCAACAATGTGACATACAACTTGATCCCTCACTCCATCGAGGATCAACTGCTTGGCCTTCACCATCTTGGCCTTGTACATTTTGAGTGGATCTCCATCACCGAGTATAGCTACCACACTGTCGACGTACATCTTGAGATCATGCTCATCCAGAAGGCATGAGATCCTAGCCTTCCAAATCACATAGTTGGATGCTCCATCCAACTGATCTTGATCTCTCAACCCATTAGCTGTCATCTCTGCCAACAAAAATGTCGAATTGCTTCCTCTCTCCTTTGCGTTGTTGCTGGTCTGGCCTACGCACTCCCTGTTGGAGTTAGTAGATCTGCTCCTCTCTACTGCTGCTCAGCAAATGAGAATTCAAACTTCTTGGCTGGAAGTCCTCTGAGGAAGAATTCCCTCAAAATAGTCTCCTTCTTCTAACTTTTTTTTGCCCCAACAACTTCCGCAGAAAACTGCGTCACACCAGAAATTGCTCTGCACTGAAGCTTCTGCTGCGCTGCTCCCTTTGCCATTGGCAATCTCGATCTGGAAATCTTACCTCTCTATCGACTCACTCAGAGAGAGATTTTCCACATAAATCTTGCCCTCCTGGCTTGGATTGCACAATCCCTTCGGGGATTCGATTTGTTGCCTACGCAGCAATTTTGAACTCCCTTCTCGACTCTTCTGGTATGCTCTCTTGCTTAACCTGCGCCCTGATACCATGTGAAAATTTGGAAGACCCAAATTTCTGCTGCAGCAACTGATTAAGTTTCTTCTATTTGTCAAATAATTGAACAAATTATTTATTGTGTTCTACGGTAAATATCGAAACCAATACACTGCAGCCTCCACTAATTAAATTAATATGCAAAAACAAGAATCTGAGCAAGAAAGAAACAACACACAAGTGACACCATTATTTTTGGACCAATGCAACTAAGGGTTTGTATTATTAAGCAGTAATTTCTGAATACAATCTTTGGATGCCTTGCTGGCTATCCAATATAGAGAATATGACTGACAGAGAGATGAGTGAGATATACCTCACACTATCACTAGTGATCCAGCACTGATCCAACCACTGAATGGCTAGCCCCTAACTGCCTTTTCGCAATCACTACGCTGCTCTGCGTCACAGCTTCTGGGGACTACGTCACTCCTTTGGTTGATCGATTTGCCTCTGGAACTTTGATTTTCTTCCCTCTTAGTCTCACACCCGGGCTTCTGGCTCTGGAACTCAATTCTCCAGCAAATTTTGGATCTCCTCTCTGGCTCTGCGCTGCCTCTGTTTGGCCCTACGCTGCCCAACGTGGCTCTGCGCTACCTCTTTTGGATCTCTCTCTGTCTTCTTTGCGATGTATCGCCAGATCAGGAAACTCTCCAACCGGAAACTATCTCTGCCCCTCACTGCAAGCAATCATCTCGATCACTTCTTCGACATTTGCTGCACTGCTCTCTTTAGAAATCTATCTCCTGATCTCTTACTCAATGCGATTTCCAAATGCCCATCAAGTCTCTTCTTATAATCCTCTCGTTGATCAATCAACAACCCAGATTAGATTCTAATCAATGGCTTAGATCATATTGGCTTGATCCTCGTCTTCTTCTAGAAGTTTCACCCCTAGTTTAATTAATACCCTTTAAATATTTTAATTGCCTAAGTTTAGACTTAGGCACCCATTAAAAATAATTAATTATTTTAATAACGGGTGGAATTTCTCAAAACGATTTATGGGTATTCTGGAATACATGTGTCCAAGCTTCCTTGCAAATTTTGAGGCTTATAGCACATCCAATGCTACCAGAAATCAACACAAAGAACTATCATCACCTCCAATGTCATGTTCATCTCTAGGGTGTATATTCATAGCTCAAACCCTAGTCCTTCAGAATGTTGATTTGGGGTAGCATGGGATGTGCTCTAGCCACAAAATTTGGTGGAGAGGTTGGGGCACATGAGATCTCCAATACCAAGAAAGGGTTTGGGCAGATCCTAAATAGATCAGGAGATATTAAAATAATTAATATTTTTAATGGAGTCCCTAAGTCTAAACTTAGGGAAAATAAAATATTAATGTGTATTAATATGAATCTGTGTTATAATGGTCCAAAATACATGGATCAAGCCAGATCTAATCTTAGCCATTAATTAGGGACTTAATCTCGGTCGTTGAATCGTCAACAGGAAAAGTATAAGAGGAGGCTTGAGGGTCACTTGGAGATCACACCAAACGATCAGTCATTCTATTCTCTAGAGCGTGGTTTGCTAAGAGAGATAGAATCAGTGATCAGGAGAGCAGCTAAGGGGCGTTGAGTACAGACGAGCAAAGAAAGTAGAGATTGTGCTGGGGACGCAGCCAAGTGCTATGCAGAGCACCAGAGGGGCCAGCGTAGCTGATGCAGAGGCTCCCAGAGTTGACGTAGGGCCTCCTGGTGCTGACGCAGGCCAAGAAAGGCTACACAGGACCAACATGAGACAAAGAGGGGCTGATGCAGTCCAAATTGCGCAGACGCTGGGGTTGCAGGAGCAGTTTTGTGCTGAAAAGCTACTGAAAGGATTTCCCTGGGTTTCAGCAAGGAAATTTCTCTCAAACTGTGAGGTATAGATGCTAAGGAAATTCTTTGTTGGGTAGGCCAGTTTCGGCACCCAGATTGTACTCTGATATTGCTTAATAAGAAAACTGTTAAATTTGGACAACTAGGTCCAAACTCCATGTTCTGATGCTCAGATTAAGAGGCTAATATTTTTGTTGGATTCCTCTTTCTGAGAGGTGTAAAATCCATATAAAAATAGTCTTAATCCGATGAGCAAAACTTATATTTTGAATTTATTATTCTTAATAAATTATATGTGCAAGGTCGGCCAGTTTTGTCATGTAGGCTCACATGCCCAACAGATGTGTCACACACCCCCATTGATGGATATATATACAGGAAAAGTTGGAGAGAATTTCATCACAACAACTCACATCTTCCTCTCTCATCTTAGAGAGTACGAGCTACCTAGAGGACGAATTTCAGCGACACGTGGGAAGGACGAAGAGGACAGACCATACGGATTTTCTGCTGCTAGGTTTCTGCTGCTAGGGTTTCGGAGAAAGTTTGACCAGCGTTGACTTTGGTCAACACTTGGTCCAATCAAGCTGAAAATTGGTGGAAAGTTCGATTTTTGAAGGCCGTACTATTTGGCACAAAAATCGAGGTCAAAGGGTTGACCGTTTTGCTGCTGCGTTGACTTTTAGCTTGCTGCCCCTGCATTGACTTTTCAGGACAGCGTTGACTTTTGCAGAATTGACTTGGGTTGACTCATTTACTGGTTGGAGGGTTGTTGTGACACATCTGGGCTGGCTGACCAAAGGAGACTTTGCTGGTTGAAGCATCCTGTTGACCGCCGAAACGAACTCACACATTTTTTCTGTTTCTGATTTGTCTTCTGTAAGATCTGCTTATATGTTCTATCTGCATTTTGCTTAACTACTTGTATGATTGCTGTGAGAAAAGTGAAATTGCTCTTAGCATAGAACATCTTCAAAACTTTACAAAAACCCTCAGATAGTTGCATCGGTTTTCCGGCATTGGGTTTTTCCGGGGACATTGGTCAAAAAATAATGGTGTCATGTGGTGTGTTTGTTCTTGTTTCTTTTAGTTGCTAATCTGTAATATGTTGAGCATGCACTGGTGTTTATTTTTAGTATTTACTTTGTAAATAACTTGTTGAAGGAAAAATAACTAGTAGGTAGGAATAAATCGGAAAAAGTGCATGAAAGGTTTCTAAACTAAGTAAATTTAGAAACTTCAACATGGTATCAAAGCGAGGTTGCAGATCATAGGAGGACTAAAAGACATCAATCGACCGGAGCAATAGCAACAGAAAACAGTTGTCCCGAGGTGACAGAAGTTGTTTCTAGCAGCGTAGAAGCCAAGTAAGTGTGACGTAGAGCCAACCAAAACCACGTAGAAGAAGTCAGGAAGTCGCTGACGTAGAGGGCCAAAGGGTTGACGCAGGGTAGCCCAGAGCTGACGCAAACCCATCCGAGGTGACGCAGAGCCAGCTTGAGGCAGAGAGGGGCTGGTGCATTACATCGAGAGGTAGTTGCTGGGGTCTAGAAGGCTGCAGGAAAATTGCAGAGTGGAGCTGGTGAGGTACTGTAGTTAGAACAGTACCTGACAGAGCAGGGCCAAAGGAGTTGTTGCAGAGGGTTTCTAGCCGAGGAACTTAGATCAGCAGTGTAGTTGCACAAGACGATCAGAGTAGGGGGCATCTCGATAAGGGGCAGAAGGATTTCCAGGAGGGAAATCAAGACTTAGAGGGAGTCCAGAAGAGAACTTCCAGACGAGTAGAGACTCAGAGGTGTTGAACAGAGAACTTCCAGGAGGGAAGTAGAGGAGCGTCATGGCACTACACGAGGTAAGAGACCAGGATAGACTGGACGGAGCATCGAACTTTGCAGTCTGGAAGGCCAGAATCTTATCAGTGCTTGACAGGAATCATTTTAAGAACTTCGCCTTAAAGGTAATAGCTGTCCCAGTCGACCCCAATGATAATGACAGGTACGAAGAGGCAATGGCGAGGACCAAGTGCATTATCCTTGACGAGGTCAAGGATCATGTCGAGAAGGAAATAGAAGTTGAGATGTGGGAGGCTCTCAAGAACCTGTATTAGCATACTTCTGTGCAGAGAAGAATGTTGCTCGAGAACCAGATGAGATCGTATCAGATGAAGAAGGGTCAATCGATTAACACCTTCCTCAGAGGACTAAATGAGATCCGAGACTAGTTCACTGCTATAGGAGTGACACCAGATCAAGAACTTATGGTGAGGACAGCCCTGAATGTTGTCTCAGAAGATTGGGAAGTGTTTGTCCAGAGTATCCTGGGCAGAGGAACTCTCCCACCTTGGGACGAGATGTGGGCAGCTCTTCACCAGGAAGAGATCAGATGGCAGTTGAAGACAGGTAGCAGCAGCAAAGGGATCAAGGTCAAGTAGGAGGAGGAGGATGTGGCCCTAACATCTGAGGGAAAGCAAGAGAAGCGGAAGAAGAAAGATCTCTCCAAGATCAAGTGCTTCCACTGTGGGGAGATGGGTCATTATGCGACCCAATGTCCAAAGAAGAAGAGTAAGGGAGAGTCTTCCGAGACTAAGGCAATGCCAGCACAGGCAGAGAGGGAAGTTTTGACAGATGATGATTGTGCCATGAGTGCACACGCACCACTTGAGCGGAAGTGGGGAGACATCGAGCTATAGTCAGGTGGACTACAGGCGATGAGGGGCAGGATCCTTGAGGTACCCAGCCTCTTGGATCAGACCTTGCTACGGGAACCCCGACGAGGAGTAGCAGGACTGACTGGGTGGGTAAAGACGGATGCAGATGGAGTAGCAGAGGGAGCTACAGTGCAGAGCTAGTATGCTGCAGCAGTGCATAAAGCACAAGAGTGTTGCACCAGTGCAGGAAGGCACAGAGAGGTGTGCAACGGTGTGAGATGCAGGGAGTTGTTGCAGTAGCGCAGAGGTCAGAGAGAGGGAGCGCTTGTCAGCAGCAGAGGAAGCTTCAGCATTAGTGGGTGTTTCTAGCCTAGCAGGGAGGTCAGTTGGTAGATCAGTTACTTACTTCTCAGTAACTGAGTTGCAATGCAGCAGTGGGCAACACAATGCAACATGATGAGAGGAGGTGCAGTGTTGGGAGAAAGGACCAGCAGCAGCACAGATGCAGAGGGAGTTGCAATGCAGATGCAGTGCTGGGAGGAAGGACCAGCAGCAGCATGGATGCAAAGGGAGTTGTCGTACAAATGCAGCAAAGGCAGTGGCAGAACCATGGGCAATAGTGCAAGAGGTAGCAGTGCAGAGGATGTTGGGTAGGAAGGCCTAGCATCAGCACAGGTACCGATGCTAGATGATTAGAGTAATACTCAATGAGGAGTATTGCTAGAGCACAGTCCTCGCTAAGAGGGAGTGTTGATTTGGGGTAGCATCGAATGTGCTCTATCCACGAAATTTGGTGGAGAGGTTGGGGCACATGAGATCTCCAATACCCAAAAAGGGTTTGGGCAGATTCTAAACAGATCAGGAGATATTAAAATAATTAATATTTTTAATGGAGTCCCTAAGTCTAAACTTAGGGAAAATAAAATATTAATGTGTATTAATATCAATCTATGTTAGAATGGTCCAAAAGGCATGGATCAAGCCAGATCTAATCTTAGTCGTTGATTAGGGACTTAATCTCGGTCGTTGAATCGTTAACAGGAAAAATATAAGAGGAGGCTTGAGGGTCACTTGGAGATCACACCAGACCACCAGTCATTCTATTCTCTAGAGCGGGGTTTGCTAAGAGAGATAGAATCAGTGATCGGGAGAGCCACTGAGGGCATTGAGTACAGAGGAATAGAGATGGCAGAGATTGTGCCGGGAGAGCAGTGCAATAGCCAAGGAGGGTGACGCAGAGCCAGCAAAGGCTCACGCAAGGCCACGCAGAGGCAGCCAAGTGCTACGCAGAGCACTAGAGGGGCCAACGTAGCTGACGTAGGGCCAATATGAGACAGAGAGGGGCTGACGCGGTTCAAATTGGGCAGACGCTGGGGTTGCAGGAGCAGTTTTTGTTGAAAAGCTACTGGAAGGATTTTTCGGGGTTTCAGCCAAGAGATTTCTCTCAAACTGTGGTATGGATGCTAAGGAAATTCTTTGTTGGGTAGGCCAGTTTCAACACCCAGATTGTACTCTGATATTGCTTAATAAGAAAACCCTCAGATTGTTGCATTGGTTTTCCTGCATTGGATTTTTCTGGGGACATTGGTCCAAAACTAATGGTGTCATGTGGTGTGTTTGTTCTTGTTTCTTTTAGTTGCTGATCTATAATATTTTGAGCATGCACTGGTGTTTATTTTCAGTATTTACTTTGTAAATAACTTGTCAAAGGAAAAATAACAAGTAGGTAGGAATAAATCAGAAAAAAAGTGCATGAAGGGTTTCTAAACTAAGTAAATTTAGAAACTTCAACACAAAACAACAAGTCCTAGCATCTCATGAGTGATCTCTCGAAGAACATTCATCATCTCTCTCTCCCCCTTCTTTTCTTGCTCCTAGGGCTTCCTTATGAACCTTAATGCCTTCCTCCTCGACAAAATTATTTTCTTCTCCTAGGGATTTCTCATGAACATTAACATCTACAAGACAATACAAAGAAAAGTACAAAAACGCTTTTGAATGCAAGAGATCCCTCCTCCCTTATCTATACAGAGGGTGAGGGAGAGGCTAGCATAAAATAAGGATTTGTGTCCATACAAGTAACCAACAAAGCAACCACACACAAAGCATTTTGCAAACAAGGATGTACATGTGTCAAACTAGGGTTTATCCAACACCCAAAGTGTTGATTTTTGGTAGCATCAGATGTGTTCTAAGTCTCAAAATTTGCAAGGAGGCTTAGACACATGCATTACCTAATACCCATAAATCATTTTCGGAAATTCCACCAAGAGACAGTTTTATTCAAATACTTAATTATTTTTAATGGGACCCTAAGTTTAAACTTAGGAAATTAAAATAATTAATGGGTATTAATCTAAACTGTGGGCGTAACTTCTAGAAGAAGACGAGGATCAAGCCAAAATGATCTAAGCCATTGATTAGAAGTTAATCTGGGTCGTTGGTTGTCCAACAGAAAGATATAAGAAGAGGCTTGAGGGCACTTGGAGAACACAGAGGGGAGATCAGATGTTCGATTTTCTGAAGCAGAGCAGTGGTCGAAGAGATTTTCGATAGTTATCTTTTGCAGTGGGGTAGGGATAATATTCGAAGGGAAATATTTCCCGGTTAGAGAATACTCAGTAGAGAAGAGAGAGAGAGATCTAGCAGAGGTAGCGCAAAAGCCAAGAGGGAATCCGAAAATTTGCTGAAGGAATTGATTGCGGAAGCTGAAAGTCGGGGTGTAAGACCAGGAGGTGCAAATCGAAGTTTGTGGGCAACAAATTGATTAGCTGAAGGGGTGATGATGTTCCCAGAGGGTGTGATGCTGGGCTAATGCAGTGACTGCGCAGGGGTAGCTAGGGGCAGTTCATTCAGTGGCTGGATTAGCCACTATTTTTAGTGATAGTGTGAGGTAAACTCAATTATCTCTCTGTCTGTGATATTCTCTATAACTGGATTGTCGAGAAGGCATCCAGAGATTGTATCCAGAAATTACTACTGCATAATAATAAAACCCTCAGAGTTGTTGCATCTGTTTTCCCACTCTAGGTTTTTCTGGGGACATTTGTCCAAAAATAACTATGTAGATGTGTTGTATTTCTTTCTTGTTCAGTTTCTTATTTCCGTATTTTATTTAAATGGTGAAGGCTGCAGTGTATTCATTTCAGTGTTTGTTGTAGGAAACAGTAAATAATTTGGTTCAGTAATTAACAAATAGGAGAAACGTAATCAGTTGTTGCAGTAGGAATTTGGGCATCCAAATCTTCACATGGTATCAGAGGTGCAGGTGAAACAAGAGAACAGTGTCTGAAGAACCCAACGCTGAAGGAGGAAGGGAGTTCGAAATTTCTGTAGAGGCAACAATTCAAATCCCCTGAGGGATTGCGCAGTTCAAGCCAGGAGGGCTAGATTTTTGTGGTAAAATCTCTCTCCGAGTGAGTCGACAAAGAGGTAGGGTTTCCAAATCGAAATCTGTCAGCGATAGAGTGAGAAACGCAATAGTAGCTTCAGCGAAGAGGGGTTCCTGGTGTGACACAATTTTCTGTAGACAATTGTTGGGCAGAAAGATGTCAGGAAGAAGAGACACTTGAGGGAATTTCTTCCTCAGATTATTCCTAGATAGGAAGTTTGAATTCTCATTTTGTTGAGTAGCAGCAGGAGAGAGGAGGTAATTCGACTTTTTCAATTAACAGAGATGGCAGCCAGTGGATTGCGAGATCAGGATCAGTTGGATGGTGCATCCAACTATGTGAACTGGAAGGTGAGGATGTCATGCCTTCTGGATGAGCATTTTCTCAAGTTCTACATCGACGGCGTGGTAGTTGAGCCCGCGGATCCAGACCCGCTCAAGAAGTACAAGGAAGAAATGGAAAAGACCAAGAGAATGATCCTTGAAGGAGTGAAGGATCATATAGTTTGTCACATCGCTGGCAGAGACACTGCCAAGGAGATGTGAGATGCTTTGTCGACACTATATCAAGGATCTTTCGAGTAGCGGAAGATGTACTTAGAGCAGAAGATGAGATCTCTGCAAATGTAGAAGGGGGAATGCATTGATCCGTTCCTCACTAAACTTCAGGAGACCTGAGATGAGCTAGAAATTGTGTGCTCAACACCTCAAGGTTCCGAGATGGTAAGACTGGCGCTAAATTCATTATCTGAGGAGTGGCAAGCCTTTGTCCAAAGCATCTTGGGCAAGGCTACTTTGCTAAACTAGGATGAAATGTGGGCAGCTCTTAAGCAAGAGGAGCTGAGGAGAGACTTGGTCAAGTGTAAACTTGACGAAAGCAACAACAGTGGGTCGAAGCCCAAGGAGAAGGAAGAGAATGCAACCCTCGCATCCAAGGGGCAACAAGAGCAACGGAAGAAGAAGAAAGATGTTTCGAAGATCAAATGCTTCAGGTGTGGTGAATTCGATCACTACGCAATACAATGTCCTCTCAGGAAGAAGGACAAAGATGAGAAGCATGATTCGAAGGTTGCAGTTGTGAAGATCAAGGAGGAATTCTCCATGACAGCCCAGGAATCTCCAAGAGGGAGGTGGGGTGATTTAGAGCAGTAGTTCGAAAGGACTGCAGATGGGCAGGATCCTTGAGGAATCCACCTCTCAAATCAATTCCTTGCTACGAGAGCCTAGATTAGAAGTAGCAGGATGGACCAGTGTCAGTTGATGCAGAGGAGTGCTAGGAGACACAGTTGCAGTGTCTAGGAGCATAGAGACTGAGCAACACATAAAAAAATTGGTAGCAGTGCAGTTGGCATAGAGCAAAGGCCAGCAGCAGCGCAGGGGCTTCAGAGGGTCAGCGCAGATACTAGCAGCAATCAGAACTCCAGTGACAAGATGCATCATACTGAATACTAGTTCAGTAATTTGGGATGATTTTCCGTTGCTGATGCAATAGCAACAACAGTTGGAGAAGGTCGCAGTGCAAATGCAGAGTTGGCAGTGGTAGGGCCAAACGTAGCACGGATGCATAATTAAGAGGGAGTTGCAGTATGGATGTAGTGTTGAAAGTGGTAGGGTCAGCAGCAATACATATGCAACCTTTGTGCAGGAGTTGGTGGACAGGATGTCAAACATAGCAACGCAGAAGGAGATGTTACAGAATAGAGTGATGCTTCAGCAGGGTACATTGCTAGAGCACATTCCTTGCTAAGAGGGAGTGTTGATTTCTGGTAGCATCAGATGTGCTCTAAGTCTCAAAATTTGCAAGGAGGTTTAGACACATGCATTCTCCAATACCCAAAAATCGTTTTGGGAAATTCCACCCAGAGACAGTTTTATTAAAATAATTAATTATTTTTAATGGGACCTGTTGACCTCTACCGGTCAACTACCCATGCAGTACACCCCCTTTTTCTTTGCAAAAAGCGGCAACACCTGATCAGCGTGTCCGTGCCATCCTGCAGTCATCAGCAGCTTGATCAATCTAATTGTAAACACAGTCTGCATGTATTAATTGTAAATAATCTTAGCAGATATGAGTTGTGTATGTGAATTGCCTAGGTGGACCTAACTTTCTAGTGGTAATCTACATCCCGGAAGGTTTTTCGTCTCACCGATCCACGGATCGGCAGAGTTTTCCTTCAAACCTGACCCCAAAGCCGGGATAGATTTTGTCATTGGAATTTTAGGAGAATCCTAGTGTGTTGATCTGCTAGATTATAGTTGTGTCGCAGAACTGGGTGATTTGTGAGGGTCTATGTTTAAAGGGGTTTTTCTCCCTTAAGATGTAAATTGTAAAAGTCATGGTGTAATGTGTCCTGAGGGTCGAAAAATGTTTTAAATCCCCTCATGAGTCCTAAGTCCTAGGTCCTAGGTGATGTTTCTGAAGGCTTAGTTCGATGATCCATTTTAAAATGAATTAAGAAATTAAAAATGAATAAAAATAATAAAATAATAAAATAAATAAAAATTCGTAATTAATAAAATAAAATTTTTTAAGTAAAATCGACGGATGAGATCAAGAGATGTCTTGATCCTCATCAACGGTCGAGATCATTTCAACATGGATCACTCGAACTAGCCGTTGGAGTCATTTCCTTTAAGTAGGGTGCTAGGGGTCAGTTCAAATGGAATGGGATCTGTGAGTCTAAGATTGAAGAAGCTCTCTTGTAAATCTGTTTCTGGTTAATAAAAGAAGACTTTGGGGTCCATATCTTGCTGGTGTTACTCTCCTGAAATGCTGTGAGATTGTTTAATTTTCTGCATATGTTATTTTCAGCCGTTAATAATAGCTTTTTGTAGAGTATCGTGAGCACAGGTATCTTGTTTCACTTGCTAGGGTTTGGGTGCTGTTAGGGTTTCTGAAGTAATGGCAGATATCTCCATTACTTCCTGAGATCTAGCAGCATTTTTGCCCTCTTTACTGATGGTTGTTTTGAGCTGTGCAGAAAACATTTTTTGAAGGAAATTTGTGGGCGTTCGGGGAAGTTCTCGGCTGAACCAGCCAACTCCCGCAAGCATTTTTTGCTGAGCCCAGTTGGATTTGATCCTCGGTCTATCATTCAGTTTATTTTTAATTTGCATGAGAGATTTTTCTGAAGTTCTTCACAGTGAAAATCTGAAAATCTTTATCTCTTTAAAATATTTATGTGCTTACTGCCTAATCTGGCTGCTAAGGGGCCAAAAAATTTTGTAAATTATTTAACTGTTCTAGGGTTTCAAATTTTTTTTGATCTAGGGTTTTAAATGTTTGCTTTATGCAGTTTTCATTAGCGTTTTGCTTTCTTGTACAGGGTTTTCTGAAGCTTTTTCGAAGGTCTATCTAAGCTGTTTTGTCATCTGAGGGTTTCATCTGGAAAGTTATTGCAGGGTTTTCATCAGAAACAATTTTTTTTAAAGCTTTCAGAAGGAGCTCAAGACTGCCCAGGCCATGCCAGTCCTCTGTGTAAATTTGTCGTCTTCTTTTGCTGCCTTTCCCTCCCTCATCGTGCTGCCTCATCCACATTGACCTGTGCGCTGCAAAAATTTACGCTTCACCAGAAATACCACGTAGCCATTTACAGATTCTCTACCATTTCTGCAATTGTTTGTCAGCCCATTCTGCAAATCGCTTACCCAGCTCTTCCATCATTGCTCCAGCCGCAGTCTTTCCTACAGCCGTTTCAGCTCATAGTTTTCATTCTTCCCCACGCAGCTATCTCCTTCAGCTCTCCACACACCTGCGAACCTACGTGACCCTTTTTTCTTCCACGCTGTTGCTACATCCATCTTGTCTGCCGCCAAAAGCCTGTAAATCAAAACGCATACACCGGCCAGGGAAAGGATTCAAAGTTTTTTTTGTGGATGCTGTGTGCATCTATTCATTGAGCCACCAAACAACAGCTTTGCCTACGTCCATTCCTCCATCCGCAGTCTCTCAAAGTCTTCACGCAGGCCTGCAACAAACACAAAACGATTTTTTTTTGTATATCCCGTGGGTTTGCACGCTGCTGATCATCGCTGCAATCATCAACGACAGTACCAGTTTTCCATACGAGCCAGGTAAGTGCGTGATTTTTTTGGGGTGTCCTGCGTGGGTTTGTTTATTTCCACCGTCTAGCATTTAGAACCTGAGAACAGCGTAAGTCAAAATCGATTGGGTATTGTTTTGCTTGAGTTTCGTATTACACGTTTAAATCTTCAGGTTATATGCAGCGTAGATGCAAACATAGCTCAGTTCAGTTTCGTTTTCGTGCGGAGGTATTATTTCCGCTTGCCTGAGAAGCAGTCGTTTTTCATGTTTCAGCGTGGATATAATTGCATACGTTAATTTACTTTAGACTTCAAATTTTGTTTTGTTTAGACTATAGCTTAGGTTTAGACTTTAGATTAATTCTCGTTTGGTTCGATGTTTGCTTTTTTACATACAAAAAAAAATAATATATACAAAGGGTCACGTTTTAGGGTTTTGACTTTGGTTTAATTTTTTTTTTTTTAGTTAGTTAGTTCATATTTAATTCATATGTATTATGTTTTAGTTTTTTAGAGTTTAGATTTAAATTTAGATTTATTTTTTTTTAAGTTTTAAATAGATTTAATTTAGACTTTTCTTTTATTTTTTGTTTTGTTTTAAAAAAAGAAAAATAAAAAATCGATATACCTACTAGTTTGTAAAATGTAAAAATTTCATTATAAAAAAATCATAATTATTAATTAGGGTTTAGATTTTAAAGTTTTAGATTTTTTTTTTTTTGAGTTTAGATTTTTTTTTTAGTTTTAGACTAAGATTCAAATATTAGTTTTCTTTTTTAATTTTTATTTTAAAAAAAAAATTAAAAATTGAAAAATTACAACATATTATAAAAAAAAAAAAATTTAGGACTTTAGTCTTTTAGATTAATCTTTTAAATTCTCTTTTAGTTTAGATTTTTGTTTTAAAATTTTATTGGAAAAGCATAAAAAATTTTGTGGGAAAATTATTTTTTGCCAAATTCAGTTGTTTTCATGTTATATCTTTCACGCTGAGATCTGAATTTTCAAGTCGAGATACGAATATGATATCTAGTTAATGGTTTATGACTCGTGGTGGTTCGAAGCATTCATTTTTTTTTAAATCTTCAGTTGCTGGATATCATTTTGGTCATTCTAAGAGCACTGTGATTTAGCTGATGACAAATGATTGCTGTTCACGTTTCATGTTTCTATAATCATCTAACAAGTAATCGATTTAATAACAATCTCTTAAGGCACTGGTCTGCTAAAATCAAATTCATCTAGTGCTTATCTTATCGTGTCTCGTGTCTCCCAACCAACTGGTCGACAGTTGGTCTTCATCATCTCACAGGAACTACCCCGCTTAGCCGCGGGAGACAGGCTTAAACGGAGGGATCGGGGATCATAGTGACAGCCCCCGGTCTAAGCGTTGTCGTGTCAATCTGCGCGACAACAGGACCCTAAGTCTAAACTTATGAAATTAAAATAATTAATGGGTATTAATCTAAACTATGGATGTAACTTCCAGAAGAAGACGGGGATCAAGTCAAAATGATTTAAGCCATTGCTTAGAAGTTAATCTGGGTCGTTGGTTGTCTAATAGAGAGATATAAGAAGAGGCTTGAGGGGCACTTGGAGAACACACAAAGGGGGAATTAGAAGTTTGATTTTCTGAAGTAGAGCAGCTGCCGGGGAGATTTTCGATAGTGATCTTTTGCAATGAGGGGCAAGGATAGTATCCGAAGGGAAATCTTTCCTGGTCAGAGAATACTCAGTAGAGAAGAGAGAGAGAGAGAGAGAGAGAGAGATCCAACAGAGGCAACACAGAGCTAGAGAGGCTAATGCAGAGCCACGTAGAGGCAGCGCAAAAGCCAAGTGGGAATCTGAAAATTTGCTGAAGGAATTGATTGCAGACGCTGGAAGCTTGGGTGTCAGACCGGGAGGTGCAAATAGAATTTCTTGGGCAGCAAATCGATTAGCTGAAGGGGTGACTTTGTCCCTAGAGGGTGTGACGCTGAGCTGATGCAGTGATTGCGCAGAGGCAGCGAGGGGCAGTTCATTCAGTGGCTGGATTAGCCAAGATTTCCAGTGATAGTGTGAGGTAAACTCACTTATCTCTTTGTCAGTGATATTATTTGTAACTAGATTGCCGAGAAGGCATCCAGAGATTGTATTCAGAAATTACTATTGTTTAATAGTAAAACCCTCAGAGCTGCTGCACTGGTTTTCCCACACTGGGTTTTTCCGTGGACATTTGTCCAAAAATAACTGTGTAGATGTGTTGTCTTTCTTTCTTGTTTAGTTTCTTGTTTCAGTATTTTATTTAAATGGTAAAGGCTGTACTGTATTCGTTTCAATGTTTACTATAGGAAACAATAAATAATTTGGTTCAGTAATTAAAAAATAGGATAAATGTAATCAGTTGTTGTAGTGGGAATTTGGGCATCCAAATTTTCACACAAAGGGAAATGCCCTCTAAGCATGATGCTCCTTGGGCACAATGTTCCTCCTCTTTTGTGTGTGGATTATGTTTGGAATGTTCAAATTCTATAGGAGTATTTGTTGTAAGCCTTGTTACATGAATTTACTTCAGCACATTCGAAAGAGGATTGTCTGGAAGTGTTATGGAGGTAGTCTTTTTGTTGTTCCTAATCATGGCTAAGTATTTGGCTCTCAGTGTTCCTAGCTCAGTTGCGTGTAAGGATGGATGATGGGAGATCTGATATCTCTAGAGCTTTTACAAGATGCTACAACAATGAGGTTCTTTGTAAGTTTGTAAAACAATGTTATTAAGGGCTGGTGTTGAAGCAATGTTGCGCTTATATATCCCCCAACTTCCAAGATGTGCTTAAGGGAGGATGTGAGAATATTTAATGTAAACCTAGTTTGAGGGGTTTGTTATGACTTTGGAAACACTTCATTTATGGTTAACCACTTGTGTGGTTATTGTGGTCCCACACTTTGGAGTCTTAAGGGTAAACCTTAGTGGCTATACCTATTTATAATAGAGGTTCTCACCTAATTATGAGAGAGCTGACTTTTGAAACCCTAGCATCAAAATTTACAAGGTTGTCTTACACCATTCTTTAGAGTCTAGATATGAGGATTAAAGAGTTGTTACTCCTTTTGGTAAGAGAGATTTCATTTATTAGAGGATTGACAACTTCCAACCTATCACTTCTTATTACAATCATTGAATCTCTTTAGCTGAGTAAAACCAATAGTTTGATTATCCCTATTCTTAAAAGTTGAGATCTATATCTGCTAGACTGCTCAGTATGAGCCTCATTACTAGTTTGTTGATTGCTAAAGTATGAACATGCCTGAAATGATAGGAGAGCTACGTCATATACCTTCATTGCCTCCCCATTGCACTAACAAGATACTTCTAGGCTATTGCAAATGGCTATGCAAGAGAGCCTCATTGTCTTATGATGATACTCTTTAATGAATTCACTAACTTTATAGTGTTTGGAATTTAGTACACCTCTTATTGCTGCACGATTATTTCACTTCAGACACATCACTACTATTTCTCTTTAGAAATATCCTTTTACTTTGAATTATGTTACTCTTTTCATTTAAACTTGAGGTTTACACTAGGCACAAGATTCCTTGTGTGTTCCCTTGTGTTGTGTATTATTTTTACAATTTCCTGTTCCTTTCAATAATTCAAGGCATTGGACAATGTCTATCACAGTTTCAAGAATGAGCTCATGGTAACTGAGTGGAATGGTGGTATTCAGAAACACCCTTACACATTGCAGCACATCATCATAAGAAGATCCCAAAGAGCACAATGCATGCTGTGTATATAATGAGGCTAGCATCTCACAAATATACAGGTTTATGGTTTACCCCTAAGACCCCAAAGTCTGGGACTGCAATAACCACTAAGGTGGTTAACCACAAATAAAGCAATCCCAAAGGTCCAACAAACCGCTCAAGTTGGGTTTACCTTAAATGTTCTCATTGTTGAAAGAGTTAGTTCTATCTCCCTTTGACCTTATAGAGAGCAATGCTTGTGTATTTTCTCTTTTCAAAGAATATGATCATGTGGCTCTGCCCTATGCTTGTTGACAATATCTAAGTTGTCCTAGAAGAGGCTTGAAACTTTTGGCTACTTGGTTCAATTATATTTGGATACAATATGGACATCGTGAAAGATCTAAAGAAAAAACTCAGAATTAGCATAGTTTCTTAGGCAAGGAGATACAAGTGGCTCGGTTGTGGTTGGATTCTGGAATAAATATCACCAGGTTGGCTTCATTGTTCCCTTTTATTGGTCTTTTGGATATGGGCTGCATACAACATGAAGATGTAGGGTAGCAAGCAGTCAACTCTTTCAAATTTTTGGATGAGTATAGTATATGCGTTTATATCTTTGATAGTAAGTTATGGTCATCATTTTCTTCATTTCCAACGATGAATAAACACTTGCAATGTAATGCTATGCAACATTGGGTAAAGAGTAAATTTCCTACGAGGTTAGCCTATACCAAGGAATGATGGGAAACTGTTTAATACCTTTGTGACTCTTGCCATAAAAGGAAAACTGGAATACCCTTTTGCAATTTATTTATTTTATTAAACTACACTTAGTAAATAGTACACATATGTTATGCTGTGTCCCTGCCACTATGATGATAAACGTTATCAAATCAAATACTGAGCTGATAGAATTTACTGTGATTGTTTCTTTTAGTATTTCTTGGAGTTTTGTCTCTTAATTTTTTTCTTCTTTGTGGGTACACTTTATTTTTAACGGAATCCTATTTTTGTTATGTAGGTCACATTTTCAGAGGTCTCTATCAGATGGTGACATGCTAATGCAAAATGTTATCTCACAATCTACAACTTCAGATACTGTAGATAAGCCCATAAAAGGCAAAATGCTGTTGGTTGGAAGATCTCTACAAGAAGAAACTAGCAGTTGCTTTTGTGATTCCTCTCCAAATAATCAAAGGATGTGTGTCGAAAGATCATCTCATTTAAGGTGAGTAATCCTAAATTTCTTTGATCATTCTGACAAGCCAGTTGGTCCTCTTAGTTTTGGAGGTGTGGTATCATGTAGTTTGCAGCCTATATGTTTTTCATTTTATATTGCAGTTGTTGCCTTCACTTCTAGTAGATATCCAATTGCATTTGGTAGAAAGATGAAGTGAACAAGTTAGAAAGGATGTCAAAGACCATGAGCTGAAAATTCAGGAAATAACAGTCACCGCCAATTGTTGATGTTACACCTATGTTGCAGGAAACACAATTTATCCATGTTATCATTTGAAATTGTCCTTGGGGAATTTAGTCCCAAGGGATTGAATGGACACTTAGGGTTGAGCACCAATGCCCCTTCGCATTGTTGAAAAATGTGTAACTAGGTTCGGTATTCATAAATATGGAATGTACTTTTTGATACTTGTATATTGTAAAATGAAAGGAAAATTATTATTATTATTATTGGAGCATGGGTTTCATGCTCAAGATCTTTTATTTTAGAGGTCAAGCACCCATTGAGTGCTTCTAGGGTTTGTCCTGGGTCAAGAAGTCAAAAGATTCATTGTCATATGTTGAAGACCCCATTGGGCACATTGTAACTTGTGAAAGGAATTATTTTTGTAGTTAAAATTGTCAAAATACCCTTCAAGACCAAAGTCGGCCTACCAGCTAAGAAGTCGGCCTATTTTGAGGATCTTCGTCCACCTTGGAAGCTTATATATAGGAGGGAACTCGACCTCCTAGAGACACAATTCATTCTCTCATCAAGAAAGCGAAGGAGAAGAAAGATGCTAGCGAAGAAGGACAAGGACAAGGATCAAGTGTTTGGGCTATTTTCTCTCTCTCTTCACACAAGCGAAGAAAGGAAGCTAGGGTTTTTGCTGCTGGGTTCGAGTTTTGTTGCTACATAATCGAACTTGGAAAAGGAGCAGGAAGAAGGTCGAATTAGGTCATCCTCAAGCCCTAGAAGAAGGAGAAAGTCAAACGAAGGTCTGAAGAAGTCTTGGAAGCCCTAAATAAGCTCACACGTATGGAAGTTGCTACTGGAAG
This sequence comes from Pinus taeda, assembly GCA_000404065.3. Taxonomy (NCBI): domain Eukaryota; kingdom Viridiplantae; phylum Streptophyta; class Pinopsida; order Pinales; family Pinaceae; genus Pinus; species Pinus taeda. The sequence goes on along the minus strand of APFE031627620.1, from coordinate 255,504 downwards.
GGCCGAAAATTTTAGACCTACAGTAGAGGCTGAAATTTTGTTGTTGGGGTTGAAGTTGTGCTGTTGGAAGAGATTTCACTGGGTTTGACTTGGACGAAAAGAAACACATCATCAAGGAGGTTGGACTTGGTCTTGAAAGGGTATTGGTCTTCGTCTAGAGGTCTTGGAATTCGTCAATTGAAGAATCTATAAGAAGAGAAGAGATTTGCGGGTTTTCCTCTCAGGTGGAGAGGTTTTGGCCCTAGCTTGCAACCTATATCCTGTGTTCTTGTGTACTACTGTTCTTCTTGTTTTGGTGGATGTTTAATGATAAGAATAAACATAATAATAAGAGAAGAAGCTAATAAGTAAGAAAAAATAAAAATATATCACAAGCAGTTATCAAGCAAAGAGAAATTATCGTAACTATTGCCCGATAGATTTCTCAACATGGTATCAGAGCTAACATTGGCTAAGGGCATAATGAAGGTCTCGTCTACATTGAAGAAGTTCCTAAGAAGTGTACAATGGTGGCAAGTTATCTTAAGAAGGGCATCAAAGAAGTATGAGAACTTTTATTTTCTCCTAAGAAGGAAGTGACCAAGGCATCTACAAAGGACGAAGGACTATTCTCAGCACTTATTGGCACATTTCAAGTTGAGAATATTTGGGTAATCGATAGTGGAGCATTAAGACATATGATTGGTCAACACAAGCAACTAAAAACGTTGTCAAAAGGAAATTCCTCTTACTTCGTAGAGCTTGGTGACAACAAGAGCTACCCTGTGAGAGGAATTGGATCAACCTTGCTAGAGCTAAAGAATGGAGGAAATATTCATCTCAACAATATCCTGTTTGTTCTAGGTTTGCACAAGAATTTACTTTCCATTTCATGTCTAGAAGATAAGAGATAGAATTTCTTTCACAGATGGAATGGTGGTAGTATGGGATAAAAAGTCAAGCATAGAAGATTTTAGGATGATTGGGATCTATGAAGGAAGACTTTACAGATTGATAACTCCCCTCGCTCAAGCCTTGGTTCACATTGAAATGAGCCCATGTGAACTTTGGCATAGAAGATTTGGTCATCTTCACTACAAAATTTGACCAACTCTAAACTCAATAGTAAATGGCATCCCCGAACTCAAGGAAGATCATGAAGGAGTATGCAAGGGATGTGCATTGGGAAAAAACACCAAGAGACCTTTTGAAAGCAGTGCTTCAAGGTCAAAAGAAATTTCAGATCTCATTCATTTCGATGTTTGTGGTCCCATGAATCCAAAGTCTCTTGGAGGTCATCTATATTATGTAACATTCATTGATGACCATTCAAGGAAAACTTGGGTTTATTTGATGAAATCTAAGGATGAAGTATTCAACAAATTTCAAGAATTCAAAGCTGAGGTAGAGAACCTGTTGTAGCGACTGCAACACCCTCCAAAATTTTGGCCTGCATCCAATTTCAGAGGCTCCCTTGAATTTTTACTTGATGTTTGCAAGCACTCGAGCTCACCCCGTGAGCTCGTGTTGAGTCTTTGCACCCTCCTTGCTTGGCCATTCAATGGACATCTTTTTACATGTTGGTTACAATGTCACGCTTGCAGCCATGTTCTAGTCATGCACAAGGTCCTGCTTCATGTCTACAAGTTGTATTCACTATGTAAGCTTCCGTCGCACTCACACACGAAATTGTATGCACTGTTGTGCTAGCGTCGTCGCGGTTGTTCAACAATCTATCACAAGTGTCTCACTTGTCGCTCACACCGTCAGCTAGTCATGTTGAGTATATGTTGTCTTGATGGTTTGAGGCGTCTTGTCGTCAAGTCATGTTGAGTGTGTGTTCGCAAGGTCACTTATATGCACGAATTCACTCGCTCACACACTTAGTCATTTTTGATGAAGTTCTGATGACCGAATCACCCTCTAACAGTTGGACCTCCACCCTAGAATCGACTCGATCGACTGTCACCCAGAATAACACAGAAGTGTCCAACAAGCCATTTCAATCTGCGTTGCCTGCAAGCTAATCAACCAACCCTCTTGCTGGTCAACCAGAGAGTTTGACCTGGCATTGACCCCGAGATTCACTCCCCTAAAAAATTGTGCAAAAGCTGCAGACCTTGCTCACTCTACTAACTGAGGAAACTGTGTAGACAGGCCGGACAAGCACCCAATGTTCGTCCCTGTCTCCCAAAAAAATTGCGCAGTTTTTCTAGTCAACTACCTAGTCAGTCGACTGGCTGCTCCCCAGAAATCTGCGCAAATTTCATGAGCAGTCCCTAAGCTGCTTAGCATCCCGCTTAGCTTAGAAACTGTGCAAAGGTGTTCAGCAGGTCAGCCTCCTAACAATTGTGCAGTTTTTGTCACCAGCAATCCCGCAGCCCACTACTAGCTCTCTGGAAAAATGGCGCATTTTTCTGGACAAGCCTCTTGCAGCCCGCTACTAGCTCTTTGGAAGCGCATTTTTTCCCGACAAGCCTCCTGCAACCCGCTGCTAGCTCCTTGGAGGAATTGTGCAGTTTTTGCTGCCAAGCCCCTCTGCTGCCTATACTTCTTCCCTCAAGAAATTGCGCAAATCTGCCTTCCAGCCAAGCCAAATCCCGCGGATAGTCACTGTTGATCTGGATTGTCCATCTCAGTCTCCCAGTGACTTCTGCACAATTTTCACCAACAGTGCTCGGAGCCCGCATCCCAGATTGAAACCTGCCTTGCACAGTTTCAGAGCCTTGTCCTCTCTCCCGGTCACTTGCATCTGAAAGCGGACGGCAACGCATCATGGTAGACTAGGAGGCTTATGGATTTTTGGTGTCGTCTCGTCATGAGTGATTGTAGATACAGGTACATGGATAAGACATGATGTGACGATGGACATGACGAACAAGGAGAGCACATGCAAGGAGATGTGTTCGCGAATGGATGAACGGATGATGCATGCGAGGAGAATTTTTCGCAAACGGACAAACATGTGAAGCATGCCAAAGTACAAGCAAAGGAGCGACATGCACATGCAACATCAAGCGAACACCAAGACCATCAAAGACTCTGCACACCTTGCCATGCGGAGGTGAAGCTGTGATACACCAAGAGCACATCCATCACTCAACGGCACTGTAGCTTGACATGTACACCACCACCAGCATGAACATACCAGCACTGTCGTGTCAAGTCGTATCATGAGTCATGTCGGCCACATCACTATTGTGGCCCATACTGTGTAAATCAATGTCATGTAACGTGGAAGTCCAAGAGACCCACATGTCATACAAAGAGTCATGTAAAGTTGAAGAGTCAAATAAGTCAAACAGTCATGAGGGAAGTCGAATAGTCACAAGGGCTAGTTTTACCCTTTGCTATAAATACCCCCTCATTTGTGCATGCAAAGGACTTTTCACCTTGGCTCCTCCCACATAGCCTTGAGAGTCTGTAGTATTTTCTTTGAGGAGCGAACAATGGCTCCAATGCCCCTTTCACGATGTTAGTGATGTATGGTGTACCAATGTGTCTTGGAACTTTCGCTTAATTCAGAAGCCTGATAACAGGGCAGCACGTTTTCACACATGTATTGTAACTGTTTGTAAGACTAATCTAGAACACTTGTAATGCATGTTGCTTTAACCTATGTTAAAACAATTGAACTCTTTCAGTTGCTTTAATACATATATTGATGAAAATGTGTTGTATAAGTTGTTAACGTTGTCCTGCCCGCGTGGGTTGCCTCACCGGACATCAAACAAAACCTTTCCCATAAACTTGTTATGACGACTGTTGCACTCGCGCTGACTGCTCCGTTGGGTGTTGTACATGCTATCTTCTCTTGTGTGTTGTGACTGCCACATCTGTGTGGACTGCTCCTCCGGAAGTTGTGCATGTCTTGTTGTGTTGTGTGTCTCTAACAGAGTTGGGACTCTTTCCCTATTGACTGGAGACTCACTTCCACCCTCTCTCTCCGATGAAAGAACCTTGACACAAGTAACACTAGCACTCACCAGGCACGCGAATCTCGAAGACAAAGAAAACCACTCTCATGTGCTGACAAGCAAGAGCTAAGGAAAACATCTAAGATAATGGCAACCAAGCCATCATACCAGTTGGGACTCCTACACTAGACAGTGTGAGGTCTAGTTGGGACTTCATACTGGGGAGATCCCCTTAATGTTGGCGGGTCCAGCACCGTCAACATAACCTTACAGAAAGAAGGATAAAGATCTTAAGATCTGACAATGGAGGAGGATATACTTCAAAAGAACTCATAGCTTTCTATAAGAAGGATGGGATTTAGAGGGAGCTGATAGTCCCATACAATCCCGAACAAAATGGAGTTGCAGAATGAAAGAATCGATCCATTGAAGAAAGTGTAAAATCCATGCTACATGATCAAGATTTGCCGAAATTCCTGTGGGGTGAAGCAACTAAGATTGTTGTATACATTCAAAATCAAAGTCCCCACAGGTCACTAGATAACATGACTCTTGAAGACGCATTCACTGGGTAGGATCTACATAAAGGAAGGACACCAAATAGAAGTTAGTCGAGATGTGATATTTGATGAAAATATGGCATTCAAAAAATCAAAGGATCTCCCGATGGACTCTGATGATGAAGAAATTCCTTTATTTGAAGAGGAAGGCACAAGGGAGGAAGAAGAACCAAATGATGAAGATGAAGGCCCTAGTGAACTAGTACAACCGATGGTCATCCCCGAAAATAGAAAGAGACCTAACTGGTTGAAGTTTACTCTACTAGATGCAGAAGGACATGGAGCAGCCCAGGGCACATTCAGGAAAAGTAAGAATGCCCAACAGATATTTTGGATATGCAACATACATGACAAAGCTAATAGAAGCAGAGCCATCCACCTTTGAAGAGGTTGTCAAACATCAAGAATGGAAGGATGCCATGAATGAAGAGTATCAATTGATAATGAAAAGTGGAGTTTGGGAGATTGTACCTAGGCCTGAAGACAAATTTGTGGTAACTTCCAAATGGCTCTACAAGATTAAACATGCGGAAAATGAAATTATTGATAAGTATAAGGCAAGATTTGTGGCTAGGGGCTTCTCTCATTAAGAAGGCATCGATTATGAAGAGACATTTGTGTGAAAATTCTATCACTGCAACAACTGACTTATTTTACCTACTTATTTTCCAATAAGTTATTTATGAAAACCCTTAAGTAAATACTAAAATAAATTCTACTGGAGATATCACACCATAATACAGAAACAAATACATGCACAAGAATCAAACACATCAACACAGATATTTTGGACAATTGTCCTCGGAAAAACCCTATGTGGGAAAACCAGTGCAACAGAGGAGGATTTTTATTATTAAGCAGCTTTTCTGAGTACATTGGGTGCCAAATTGGCTCACCCGACAAAGATAAATTCTTCGGCACTTCTCCTAGGCTCAGCGTCAGACCTGCTAGCCTCTGCGTAGCTCCCAGACCCTCTGCATCAGCACTTTGCCTCTCTGCGTCACCCATGCAGGCCCTCCAATGACTGCGTAGTCCTGCTGCCTTTGCATCTTCCTGAGTGGCCCTGTGTCTACCTTCCTGATCTCTGTGTTGATCATCCAACACTGTCCCTGCCTCTCTGCTCCATACTCGCTACCTCTTGCTACACTCTAAAGATCTAGTTCGAATTTCTCAATAAACCCCGATCCAGAAATAAAGCTGATTGGTTTCCCTCAGTATGTCTCCAACTGACTCTTAAGCCCCCTCTTATACTTTTCCTGTTGATGAATCAACGGCCGAGATTAAGTCCCTAATCAATGGCTAAGACTAAAATAGAGTTGATCTTTATCTTTTGAAAGCTTCTCATCCTTATCTTTATTAATACCCATTAATATTTTTGTTTTCCTAAGTTAAGACTTAGGAACTCATTAAAAATATTATTTATTTTAATAACTCCTTATCCAAATGAAATTTTCCAAAACGATTTTTGGGTCTTGGAGACCTCATATGCTTTAGCCTCTCCACCAATTTTAATGGCTAGAGCACATCCGATGCTACCCCAAATCAACACTCCCTCTTAGCGTGGAATGTGCTTTAGTAATACTCCACCACTGAGCATCTCCCTGATTATACAGCATCGGTACCTGTGTTGATGCTAGGCCTTCCTACCCAACATCCTCTGCATTGTTGCATCCTGTACTGCTGCCCATGGCTCTACCACTGCCACTGCTACATCTATACTACAACTCCCTCTTTATCCGTGTTGTTGTTGGTCCTTCCTCCCAACACTGCAACTCCCTCTGCATCCGTGCTGCTACTGGTGCTTTCTCCCAACATTGCATCTGCACTGCGACATCTGACACATACCCATTTCGACTACTGAAATGGATTCTTTATCATCCCCATCTTCTCCCTGAAATAATCAAACTTTGTTCTTCCAAGGGCCTTGGTAAGGATGTCTGCCACCTATTCTCCTATAGGAGTGTAGCTCAACTGTATAGCTCCTCGTTGGACACAATCTCTAACAAAGTGACACCGAATGTCAATGTGCTTTGGCCGATCGTGAAATACTGGATTCTCAAAGAGCTTGATGCAACTCTGATTATCACACATGATCCTAGTCGCTTCCATCTTTCTTCTAAATAGGTTCACAAGCAGTTTTCTAAGCCATATGGCTTCACATGAAGCTATGCTTGCGACCATATATTCTGCTTCAGCTAAGCTCAGAGCTACGGATTTCTGTTTCCCACTGCACTAGGAGGTCATTCCCGATCTAATGTTGAAACAGTACCCAAAGGTACTTTTCCAATCCACTGAACTTCCAGCCCAATCTACATAAGTAAATCCACTCAATCTGATATCCTTACTCCTGGTGTACAAGAGTCCATAATCGACTGTTCCCTGTATATATCTGAGAACATGTTTGGCTGCTGCCCAGTGCACCCTCTTCAGTTCCACCATGAACTAACTGAGGGTGTTGACAGCGTAACAAATGTTTGGCCTGGTATTGACTAGATACAGTAGGTACCCTATGAGCTGCTTGTATCAGGTGGGATCAACATCCTTGTCTTCTGATGCATCAATTTTCTTCTAGTTGGTGATCATTGGAGTAGCCACGGGTCTACAATCCTGCATCCTAAATCTCTTCAGAATTTATGTACCATATCTCCCTTGTCCAAGGAAGATCCCCCCCTTTTGCTGCCAAACTTCCAACCCTAGGAAATAATGCATCTAGCCCAAATCCTTCATGTCAAATTATGTGGCTAGATTCTTCTTGTTGTCCTCGATTAGCCTGGATGATCCTGTCAGGAAGAGATCATCCACATATAATACTAGGATTAGAGGCCCATTCTTTACAACCAGATAGTAGACATTTGGATCTGCATCACTCTTGATGAACCCCATATTTTGCAAGTAGCCATCAATTCGACCATACCATGCTCTAGGTGCCTGTTTCAGCCCATACAAGGCTTTCTTCAATCTGCATACATGAAACTTCTTCTCATGTATCTCAAAGCCTTTTGGTTGTTCAATGTATACCTCCTCTTCTATTACTCCGTTCAAAACTGTCGTTTTGACATCCATCTGATGAATCTCCCATCCCATCTGTGCTACAAGAGATATCACGATTCTAATAGATGTATACCTGGCTATTGGGGCGAAGGTCTCTTCGTAGTCAATTTCTTCCTTTTGAGCATACCCCCTAGCCACAGTCCTGGCTTTGTATTTTTCCACACTATCGTTTGCGGTGTATTTAATTTTGTAGATCCATCTCGAACCTACTTCCGATTTGTTTGGAGGTCTAGGAACTACCTCCCAAACATTGTTGACAATTATAGAGTTGTATTCCTCTACCATCGCATCCAACCAAACCTGATGTTGAGCAGCCTCCTGAAAACTAGAAGGCTCTCCATCCTGAGCTACTAATGCTTGATATCTATCTGGTTGTTTTCGCTTCCTTTTATTGTTTCTTGGTGCACCGATGAAATCTTCTGCATCTCGGAGAATCTGTCGAAGTTCCCTACTCATTCTTCCTCTGGTAGCAGGGGCTTCTATTAGCTCCTCCTCCTGTGATTCTTCTTGTTCTGAGGAAGAATTCTTGGTTTCCATTGGTTGAAGTGGTTTGACCAACGACTCATCTTTTGATTACTCCTCGAAAGGCATTTCTCGAGATTTTCTGAAGACCCTATCTTCCATGAACTTCACATCTCATCGAACTACTACCTTCCTCCTCCCTGGAAGATAGATTCTATATGCCTTAGCGTTCTCGCTATATCCCGCTAGATATCCTTTCTCTGCAATTTGATCTAACTTATTTCTTTTCTCCTCGGGTATACGGCAATATGCTAAACTTCCAAATATTCTGAAATGGTTGACTTCAGGAGTCTTTCCGGTGAAGACTTTCTCTAGAGTAATCTTGCCCAATGCCCTATGAGGAGTTCTATTCTGGACATAGACTGTCGTGTTGCATGCTTTTGCCCACAGGAATTTTGGCATATCTTGATCATATATCATGGCCCTAGCTACTTCCATAATAGTCCTATTCTTCCTTTTTGCTACTCCATTTTGTTCCGGATTGTAAGGAGTTGTCCACTCTCTTTTGATGACGTCCTTAGCGCAAGAATCGTTGAAGTCTTTATCGACATATTCTCCACCATTATTTGAGCGCAAAACTTTTATTTTCTTCCCTGTCAGGTTCTCCACCAGAGCCTTTAACTCTTTGAATCGACAAAAAACCTCGTCCTTAGTTTCATAAAATAAATCGAAGTTTTCCTTGAGTGGTCATCAATGAAGGTGACAAAATAGTTGGCACCACTAAGAGCTTTAGTGGACATAGGTCCGCAGATATCTGAGTGTATCAATCTTAATACACTCTTGGCCCTGTTTTTACTTCTAGGAAATGTTGCTTTGGCATACTTGTGCAGAGCACATCCTCTGCATACATCATCTCATTCTGTACTAAGGTCTTGAACTCCTATTACAGTTTTCTTGAGAATTCTTAGAGCCCCATGATGCAAATGTCCCATTCTTTTGTGCCATAGTTCATTCAAATCATTATCTCCATTACTACCTATCAATACCATTGGTGATTCGAGCTATAACCTGTACAACCTGTTACTTCTGATTCCGATCTGTACTTTCTTTTTCCAGCTCGGGTGTTTGAGATATACTTTCTCCTTGATGAAGAAAACATCATAGCCCTTGCCTTGTAGTTGCAATACAGAAAGTAAGTTCATCCCTAGTCCTGGTACATGCAACACATTGGTAGCACAGTACTGCTCTCCCGTTTTTGTTTGAAAAATTATGGTACCCTTCCCTACTCGAGTACACTTTGCCTTATTCCCCATGGTGATCTGAAAATTCACCCTTTCCTCCTGATAATTTGAGAAACATTCCCGGATTTTTGTCATATGCTAGGAGGCTCTGTTGTCTATATACCATACCTATGATGATGCAGAGATTGTCACACAAGAAACTTCTTCTTCCAATCTGGAAGTTAGCATAGAGAAATTGAAATAACTCTCTTGTGCAATTTTCTGAAAATTTGTGCAAGTCCCCTGACATAGATGCCTCTGCATCATGATCTCGACCCATAATTGATTTTCCCTTCCTGTCTTTGATTACTTCCTCTGCTACCATGTGAAAATTCTATCACTACAGCAATTGATTTATTTTAACTACTTATTTTCCAATAAGTTATTTACGAAAGCCCTTCAGTAAATATTAAAATAAATTCTACTGCAGATATCACACCATAATACATAAACAAATACATGCACAAGAATTAGACACATCAACACAAATATTTTGGACAATTGTCCCCGGAAAAACCCAATGCAGGAAAACCAGTGCAGCAGAGGAGGATTTTTATTATTAAGCAGCTTTTCTGAGTAGACTAGGTGCCAAACTGGCTCATCCAACAGAGATAAATTCTTCGGCACTTCTCTTGGGCTCAATGTCAGACTAGCTAGCCTTTGCGCAACTCCCAAACCATCTGCGTCAACACTCTGCCTCTTTGCATCACCCACGCAGGCCCTCCAATGACTGCATAGTCCTGCTGCCTCTGCATCTTCCTGAGTGGCCCTGTGTCTACCTTCCTGATCTCTGCACTGATCCTCGGCACTGTCCTTGCGTCTCTGCTCTATACTCGCTACCTCTTGCTGCACTCCAGACCTCTAGTTCTAATTTCTCAGCAAACCCTGCTCCAGAAATCGAACTGATTGGTCTCCCTCAGTATGTCTCGGACTGACCTTCAAGCCCCCTCTTATACTTTTCCTGTTGATGAATCAACGGCCGAGATTAAGTCCCTAATCAACGGCTAAGCTTAAAATAGACTTGATCCTTATCTTTTAGAAGCTTCTCATCCTTGTCTTTACCCATTAATATTTTTATTTTCCTAAGTTTAGACTTAGGAACTCATTAAAAATATGAATTATTTTAATAACTCTTTATCTAGATGGAATTTTCCAAAACGATTTATGGGTCTTGGAGATCTCATGTGCTTTAGTCTCTCCACCAATTTCATGGCTAGAGCACATCCGATGCTACGCCAAATCAACAATTTGCTGTGAAAATTCTATCACTGCAGCAACTGATTTATTTTTCCTACTTATTCCACAATAAGTTATTCATGAAATTACTTCAATAAACATTAAAATAAATACCGTTGTAGATGTCACACCATAATACAAAAACAAACATATGCACAAGAATCAACACATTGACACAGTTATTTTGGACAACAGTCCTCGAAAAAACCCAATGTGGGAAAACTGGTGCAACAAGGGAGGTTTTTATTATTCAGCAATTCTTCAATACAACAGGGTGCCAAACTGGCTTACCCACAAAGAGATATAATTCTCTAGCACTTCTCCCAATCCCAGCATCAGCCCGACTGACCTCTACGTGGCTTTCCAACCCTCTGCGTCAGCCCCTGCTTGACTGCATCAACACTGGGCCTCTCTGCGTCACCCACGCAGGCCCAACTAGTGACTGCGCAGTCTTCTGCTGCCTCTGCGTCTCCCTCTCCTTCCTCAGCGCTGATCTTCAATGGCTGATCCCGTCTTTCTGCTCCATACTTGTTGCCTCCTGACTGCTCACCAGACCACTGGTTCAATTTTTCAGCCAACCCTTCTCCAGAAATTGAACTGATTGGTCTCCCTCAGTGTATTCTCCAATTGACCCTCAAGCCTCCTCTTATACTTTTCTCATTGACACATTAACGGCTGAGATTAAGTTCCTAATCAACTACTAAGATTAGATCTGGCTTGATCCATGACTTTTGGACTATTCTAACACAGTGTTATATTAATTCACATTAATATTTTATTTTCCCTAAGTTTAGACTTAGGGACTCCATTAAAAATATTAATTATTTTTATATCTCCCATGCTATTTAAAATCTGCCCAAACCCTTTCTAGGTATTGGAGATCTCATATGCCTTAGCCTCTCCACCAATTTCCGTGGCTAGAGCACATCGGATGCTACCCCAAATCAACATTTTCTCCTACAGCAAGGTATAGAATGTTCACTGGTCTCTTTGGCAGCATCGATGGGATGGAACATTCATCAAATGGATGTCAAGACTGCATTCATGAATGGCACGATTGATGAAGAAGTCCATATAGAGCAACCCTTGGGATTTGAAGTCAAGAATAGAGAGACTTATGTTTGCAGGTTGAAGAAGGCATTATATGGCCTTAAGCAAGCACGAAGGGCATGGTATGCAAGGATGGATGCATACCTAAAAAGATTGGACTTCACATATAGTTCTGTTGATCCAAATCTCTACATCTAAGTTGTGAAGAATGAGCCTATAATCATTCTTCTATATGTGGATGATCTTCTCAACAGGTGTGGAAGGTCGAATCCAACAATGCAAGAAGCAACTAGCAGTAGAATTCAACATGGAAGATCTAGGGTTGATGCACTACTATCTGGGACTGTAAGTTTGGCAGGGACCTGATGAGATCTATCAAGGTCAAGGAAAGCATGTGATTGAGATGTTGAAAAGGTTTGACATAATGGATTGCAAGCCTATGACAAACCCCATGATCACAAACTTGAAAAGGCTAAGGAGTAATGAACCGAGCCTAGTGGATCCTACCAGGTATAGACAATTGATTGGCTCACTAATGTACTTGGTGAAGACTCGACCAAGCATATGTTTTGCAGTGAATGTTCTCAGTCAGTTCCAAGTTGAGCCAAAGCATGATCATTGGATAGTAGCCAAGCACATACTGAGATATCTGCAAGGTACAATCCACTACTACCTAAAGTATGATAGGAGGAATGATGTCCACTTGATTGGATATACAAATTCTGATTGGGGAGGCAGTGAGCAGGATGGAAGAAGCACTATAGGAGGATGTTTTAGTTTCGAATCCTTCATGGTCTCATGGATGAGCAGAAAGCAAGAATCAATTGCTTTGAGTAGTGATGATTATGAATATATTGCGGTCTGTGAAGTAAGTAGAGAAGTTGTCTGATTGAGGAAGTTGTTGTCCAACTTGTTTGAAGGACCAATGGACCCTACAATGATACATTGTGACAACACCAATTGTATAAGGTTGTCTGAAGACCCAGTGTTTCATGGAAAGACAAAGCATATAAACAACAAGTATCACTACATTCAAAAGATGGTGCAAGATGGTGTGTTGCAGCTACGATATATCTCCACGGATGAACAGGTAGCTAACATCTTGACAAAATCTCTTCTTAATAAGGAGCTTGTGTATTTGAGGGACAAGCTTAGATTAGTTGATAAATTCTCCCTAGTTGAGAGGGAGAGATAGACACATCATTCTTGTCTTCACTTGGGAAGAAAGAACAGAGGATTGGGTAAGCTTCTGGCATCTAATACTCTTTGAAGTTGTGGTAGGGCATCCAAGACAAGAGTAGTTGTAGAGGACCGATATTCTTTGAGGACTAGGAATCCAAGATAAGAATAGTCTTGGAAGGTCATACTTTATGAACACCCGGATGGGGTATGTACCTTGAGAGACAATGATGAAGGTGTCTATAAATCATTGATCTCGCCAGAATTGTGCTTTAATCCTATGGAGTTGTTAGTCAAGGCCTTGCTATGTGAAAATGTTGGTTGTTATGATGCTAAACAGATGGGTTATCAATTTGATTCTTCTTATAAGATCTCTTCAGATTGAGAATGTCCATGTACCATTTATGAATACTTCCCTAGTTATGAGGGAGTGTTGAAAAATGTGTAACTTGGTTTGTGTTGATTTGGGATAGCATCGGATGTGCTCTAGCCATGAAAATTGGTGGAGAGGCTAAAGCACATGTAATCTCCAAGACCCAGAAATGGTTTGGACATATTGTACATGGTTCGGGAAATATTAAAACAATTAATATTTTTAATGGAGTTCCTAAGTCTAAACTTAGGAAAAATAAAATATTAATGGGTATTAATATAAAACTGGGTTAGAAGGTTCCAAAAGTCATGGATCAAGCCAAATATAATCTTAGCCGTTGATTAGAGATTTAATCTCGGTCGTTGAAGGACCAACAGGAAAAGTATAAGAGAAGGCTTGAGGGTTAGTTGGAGAACACACTAGAGTGATCAGTCATTCATTTTGCTAGAGCGGAGTTGCTGAGAAAAGTTGAATCAGTGATCAGCAGCGAGGGGCAATGAGTACGAGGCAGAGAAGCAGAGACAGTACTGAGAGACTAGCACAGAAGCAGAGAGAGCGAGAGCAACAGGTAGTCCAGGCTACGTAGAGCCCAACAAAGACAACGCAGAGGTCAGAGGGACTGCATCATCCACGCAAAGGCTGTTGGAGTGATGCAGAGGGTCCCAAAGGTTGGGCAATGCCTCAGAGGGCTGACGCAAAGGGTCCTATCACTGACGCATTTTAGAGAGAGGTTGACGCAAAGGCTAAAGGGCTAGTGTTGAGCTTCAGCTATGCCAGAGAGGGTTTCGTGGGACAGGTTTTCTGAATATAGATGTATTGCTGCCGTGTATTTTTTCTCTGTCGGGTGCGTCAGTTAGGCACCTTGTTGTACTCAGAAAGACTGCATAATAATATAACCCTCTGAATAGTTGCACCGGTTTTCCCGCATTGGGTTTTTCCAGGGACATTTGTCCAAAAATAACGGTGTCACTTGTGTGCTTGTTTTCTTTCTGTTGATGATTTGTAGATGTTGTGACTGTATTGTGTTTATTTCAGTATTTAAATGTTTTAAATAACTTGTTCGAATTTAAACAAGTAGAAGAAATAAACCAGTAGAATACAAATTAATTTTCTAACTGATAGACTTAGAAAATTCAACATGGTATTAGAGCGTGGTTGCAAATCACAGGAGAGCTGAAGGCATCAGCTGAGCAGATCATTTGTAATAGAATTCGCTGTCCCGAGTGACAGTGGTTGATCCTTGCAGAAGCGACAGAGGAAGGGTTGACGCAAAGGGACTGTGTCATCAATCTGGGCCAAAGAGAGGCAGCGCAGAGGCTGAGGAAGGCAGAAGAGGCTCACGCAGAGGCCAGGAAGGTTGACGCAGTTGGCTGAGGGAGCTAATTTGCCAATGCCAGGACTACGCAAAGCCAAGAGGCTCAATCCTTCAATTGCTGGGGCGAAGGAAGTTATGCGCAGTTTGCGAGAGCGAAGCTGGTGGGGTACTGTGGTTAGAACAGTACCTAACAGGGCAAGACCAAGGTAGAGGGAGTTGCCATCGAGGCGGATTTCTAGCAAAGGAATCCGGATTAGTGTTGCAATTACACAGACGATCGGAGAGGAGCAACTTGACAGTTGGCAGAAGGATTTCCAGGAGGGAAATCGAGACTCAGAGGGAGTCTAGAAGAGAACTTCTAGATGGGAAGTAGAGAGACTCGGAGGAGTCGAACCGAGAACTTCAAGACGAAAAGTAGAGAGACTCAGCAAGAGTTGAACCGAGAAATTCCAGGTGGGAAGTAGAGAGACTCAGCAGGAGTCAAACCGAGAATTTCCAGGCGGGAAGTAGAGAGACTCAGAGGAGTCGATAGAAGAGCAGCGAGAAGGCAGTGAATGGGCTGAGAGATCAGGACAAGCTGGACAGAGCGTCCAACTTTGTGGTTTGGAAGGCTAGGATCTTGTCCATTTTGGACAGACATCGTATCAAGGGCTTCGCCTTGAGAGTGATGGCTCTCCTAGGTTACCCAGTAGCTAATGAAAGGTATGAGGAGGCAATGGCGAAGATAAAGTGTATCATCCTTGATGGGGTCAAGGATCATGTGGTCCCACATATTGCCTAGAAGGAAACGGCAAAGGAGATGTGGGACACTTTGATGCCATTGTAACAACATGCTTTCGTGCAGAAGAAGATGCTTTTGGAGAATCAGCTAAGGTCATACCAGATGCAGAAGGGATAGTGGATATATGTCTTCCTCGGTCGGTTGAAGGAGATCCGTGACCAACTGACTTCCATAGGGGCCACGCTGGATCAGGAGTTGATGGTAAGGACCGCACTCAACGCAGTCTCCAAGGATTGGGAGGCATTTGTCTAGAGCATACTGGGCAGAACGAGTCTTCCAGATTGGGAAGAATTGTGGGCCACTCTTCGTCAAGAAGAGATCAAATGGCTGACCAAGGCGGGAAGTAGTGGCAAAGGGGTCAGGATCAAGAAGGAAGAGGAAGAGGATGTGGCTCTAGCATCTATGGGAAAGCAGGAAAAGGGGAAGAAGAAGGACCTCTCGAAGGTCAAGTGCTTCCATTGTGGGGAACTAGGTCACTATGCGAACCAGTGTTCGAGGAAGAAGAGTAAGGGAGAGGCTTCTGACTCGAAGACAGCGCCAACGAGGGCAGAGAAAGAAGTCGAGGATGACGATTGTGCCATGAGTGCTCATGTGCCACTTGAGAAGAAGTGGGGAGACATCAAGTTGTAGCCAAGAGGACTACAGGCGATGAGGGGCATGATCCTTGAGGTACCTAACCTCTTGGATTATACCTTGCTACGGGAGCTCCAAAGAAGAGTAGCAAGACTGGCGGATGTAGGTAGAGACAGATGCAGATGAAGCAGCAGAGAGTGCTACAGTGCAGGAGTCCCCGGGCAGTACAATGCTAGCAGGTTGCAACAGTGCGAGAAGCACGGGAGTGTTGAACCAGTGCAGGATGGCACAGAGAGGTGTGCAATAGTGTGAGATACAGGGAGTTGTTGCAGCAGCACAGAGGTCAGTAGAGGGAGAACTTGTTAGCGACAGAGGGAGCTTCAGCATCAGGAGTGTTTCTAGCCTGACAAGGATGTCAGAAGTTGGGTGGATCAGTTACTTCTCAGTAACTGAGTTGCAGTACGGTAGCAATATGCAGTAGCACAATGCAGCATGATGAGAGGGGATGCAGTGTTGGGAGGTTGGATTAGCAGCAACACGGATGTAAAGGGAGCTACTGTACGAATGCAGCAGTGGCAATCGCAGGGCAATGGGCAACAGTGCAAAAGATGTTGGGCGGGGAGGCCTAGCATCAGCACAGGGACCGGTGCCGGATAATCAGGGTGATGCTTAGTGTGGAGTAATACTAGAGCATAATCCTTGTGAAGAGGGAGTGTTGATTTGAGGTAGCATCGGATGTGCTCTAGCCATGAAAATTGGTGGAGAGGCTAAAGCATATGAGATCTCCAAGACCCAGAAATGGTTTGGACAGATTGTACCTGGTTTGGGAGATATTAAAATAATTAATATTTTTAATGGAGTTCCTAAGTCTAAATTTATGAAAAATAAAATATTAATGGGTATTAATATAAAACTGAGTTAGAAGGTTCCAAAATTCATGGATCAAGCCAAATCTAATCTTAGGCGTTGATTAGAGATTTAATCTCGGTCGTTGAAGGACCAACAGGAAAAGTGTAAGAGGAGGCTTGAGGGTCAATTGGAGAACACACCAGAGTGATCAATCATTCATTTTGCTAGAGTGGGGTTGCTAAGAAAAGTTGAATCAGTGATCAGCAGCTAGGGGTAGTGAGGACGAAGCAGAGAGGCAGAGACATTACTGAGAGACCAGCATAGAAGCAGAGAGAGCGAGAGCAGCAGGCAGTCCATGCTACACAGAGACAATGCAGAGGCCAAAGGGACTACGTCATCCATGCAGAGGCTACTGAAGTGATGCAGAGGGTCCCAAAGGTTACGCAGTGCCTCAGACGGCTAACTCAAGGGTTCCTGGGGCTGATGCAGAGGCCAGAAGGGCCGACGCTGAGCTTCAGTTGTGTTGCAGAGGGTTTCGTGGGATAGGTTTTCTGAATACCTGTTTTCGAATATAGAGGTATTGTTGTCATGTATTTTTTCTCTGTTGAGTGAGTCGGTTAGGCACCCTGTTGTATTCAAAAAGACTGCATAATAATATAACCCTCTGAATAGTTGCACCGGTTTTCCCACATTGGGTTTTTTTGGGGACATTTGTCCAAAAATTAGCTGTGTCACTTGTGTCCTTGTTTTCTTTCAGTTGATGATCTGTAGATGTTGTGATTGTATTGTGTTTATTTCGGTATTTAAATTTTCTAAATAACTTGTTCAAATTTAAACAAGTAGAAAAATAAACCAGCAAAATATAGATTAATTTTCTATAGGATAGACTTAGAAAATTCTATAGTTCGGTCTTCATAAATATGAAATGTACTTTTTGATTTTTGTATATTGTAAAATGAAAGAAAAATTATTATTATTATTTTTGGAGCATAGGTTTCATGCTCAAGGCCTTTTATTTTAAAGTTCAAGCACCCATTGAGTGCTTTTAGGGTTTGTCCTAGGTCAAGAAGTCAAAAGTATCATTGTCATATGTTGAAAACCCCATCGAGCACATTGTAACTTGTAAAAAGAATATTTTTTGTATTTAAAAGTGTCAAAATACCCTTCAAGACCAAGTCGGGCTGCCAGCTAAGAAGTCAACCCATTTTGAGGATCTTCGTCCACCTTGGAATCCTATATATAGGAGGGAACTCAACCTCCTAGAGATACAATTCATTCTCTCATCAAGCTAGGAAGGAGAAGAAGAAAGAGGCTAGCAAAGAAAGACAAGGACAAGGATCAAGTGTTTGGGCTATTTTCTATCTCCCTCTCTTCACACGCGTGAAGAAAGAAAGCTAGGGTTTCTGCTATTGGGTTAGGGTTTTGCTGCTACAGGATCGAACTTGGAAAAGGAGCAAGAAGAAGGTCGAATCAAGTCATCCTCAAGCACTAGAAGAAGGAAAAAGTCAAGCGAAGGTCTGAAGCAGTGTTGCAAGAATCGCCCCCC
>APFE031627620.1:213391-233951 GCA_000404065.3 Pinus taeda | reverse complement strand
CCGCGGACGCTTCGCCTCCTAGATTTTTGGAAAATGACGCTTCCGCGCTCCGCGCTTCCGCTTCGCGCTTCCGCTTCGTGCAACATTGGTCTGAAGAAGTCTCAGAAGTCCTAAATAAGCTCACATGTGTGGAAGTTGCTGCTACTGGGAGGGTCGAAAATTTCAGACCTACAGTAGAGGCCAAAATTCTGTTGTTGGGGTCGAAGTTGTGCTGTTGGAAGAGATTTGACTAGGTTTGATTTGGACAAAAAGAAGCGCATCATCAAGGAGGCTAGACTTGGTCTTGGAAGGGTATTGGTCTTTGTCTAGAGGTCTTTAAATTCGTTAATTAAAGAATTTATAAGAAGAGGAGATTTATGGGTTTTCCTCTCAAGTGGAAAGGTTTTGACCTTGGCTTGCGGCCTATATCCTGTGTTCTTGTGTATTATTGTTCTTCTTGTTTTGGTGGCTATTTGATGATAAGAACAAACATAATAATAAGAAAAGATGCTAATAAGTAAGAAAAAGTAAAAAGATATCACAAGCAGTTATCAAGTAAAGAGAAATTATCCTAACTATTGCCTGATATATTTCTCAACACGCACTACCCCTGTTGCTTTGGGCTAGTGCTTGGTTTCATCAAGGGGGCATTCCTAGTGATCTAAAATTAAAAAATATTTAATTGTAACCTACAAAAAGCTTCAAATTTGCAAAACTCATTAAATTTCTATTACCACAAAATCTAGCAACCAACTACAAAGTGTCATTGGGATCTCTAGGTCTAAAGCAACAATGAGATCAGCCACCATTGTTACCTTGGTCTTTTCTCCCCTGCTATTTTGTGGTTGGATATTATCCCCATAGGGAGGCTTCTCTAGTAAAGCTTAGAGGTCAGATTGTTAAGAAATCAAGTGTTGGATAGATTAGAGCTTGATTCCTCTTACTTGATAATTACTTGTGAATATTGGTTGTCTTCTTTTAAATTTATGTTCTCTTCATCAAACAATTATACAAAACTTCAAAGCATAAATATCACGAGGCAAAGAACATCAAAAATTTGTTGAAGAATGAAGGGCACTGGTGTTTGTTAGGATTCTTCACTACTTGATAACAATTTGTGATGCACTTTCACAATTATCTTAGCATGATCTTCTTATTATTATTATAGTGTGTGTTTCATCATACTGCTATCAAAATCAAAAAGACAAGAACACAAATGTTGGCTCTCTGACAAGGCCAAAACCTCTCTTGCTTAGAGAGGAAAACCCTTCGGTAAGTTTCTCTTATTGAAGCTTCTTATTGACTAATGTCAAACCCTAGACCCTTGACTAGGATGTCCTCGAAGCACAAGTCAAGTCCTTCCCCTTTTCTGCACTATGTTCCCTAGCACATAGACTTCCTTCTTTCGGCACTTTGCTCTCCAGCACTTCGTCCTTCTTCTTTGTTGCTTATCTAGAGATAGACCTTGCATATGTGAGCTTATTGATGAGATATGTTTCTTCTTCTCTTAGAGATGTTCTCTACTTAAGGATACACCCTTGATTCAATGAGATACTTCTTGAGATATGTCTTCACACTAGAGTGATTGTACAACAACCCTAATTTTCCCACATGTGGATGGTTCCCTTGGAGAATAAGGATCTTTTTGTCTTCGATAGAGAGAGGGACTTCTTTGCTTGACTTGAGAGGCCTTGTAGGCCTAGTAACTAGCCCAAACACCAACGAAACTTGAACTATGATACTATTGTTGTTGTACTTGCCATCTATCCTCCTCTTCACATGTGTGACCGTTTCTAGCCCTAGAAACAATCCTCTACCATGGCTGAGCTTCCTCCTTCCTTCACTGCACTTTTGGGGATCCTTTAGACTTGTTTCTCCTTCCTTTCTCGGCTTATCTTTTCGCTTATTTTAGAGCTTGCTTCGTTGACTTTATGAGGGAGTGAACAACCTCTATATATAGAGGATTGTCCCTCCTCTAGGCCGACATTCTATCTTTAGGACAACTTGACCATATCTTCATTATTTTCATCATTTTGCTTCTTTTGGAGGACGTTGCTGCATGGAGAGGACTTGCACTTGTCTTGGAGGTATTCCTTTGACCTTATACATAGTGTAACATGCCCTCTAAGGGTCTTTCATAAATACATTGACCTTTTGACTTCCTAGAAGCACTTGACCATGTACTTGACCTACTTCATGAGCAAGAAACTCATTGACAAATAATATAAAAACAATTTCTCTTTTCTTGAATAAATACAAAATGTCAAAATTACATTTATGAAGACCAAACCTAGTTGACTTTCTTCAACAAAATTAGACTCCAAGCTAGGGCAAAATCCCACAAGGGGGAAAACCCAAAATCCTCTTCTTATACAGTTAGATTAAAGTGAGATATCCAAGACCCAAGACCAAGACTATCACAAAGTTCTCAAATCAGCCCTCCTCCAAGTCTCATCCAACAAGGTCAAAGTCAACACTGGTGAAATCTCTGAAATTTGGTCAAACCACAGAATTTTCGAACCTGCAATAGATGGTTGAATTTTGGCCCTGTAACAGTTTCAAAAAAATCATAAAACCTTTGCTTGTGTGAGTAGAATTATGGCAGAAAAAAGTTCGATCTTCTCTCTCCTTTGACTTGTATCTCTCTCCCTTGACTTTTGCTAATTTTTCCTCTTTCTTTTGCACAGAAATCGATATGTGATGATGAGTGATGAATATCTCTCTCAGTGGTTGAGTGGACTTGTATTTATAGTTGTCCGGGAGAGTCGAAAAGGTGCTACATAGGTTGACTAGTCAAGGAGGGCTGACCTTGTCTTTGTGATGACATTTTTTGAATTTTGACTCAAAATAAAAATTTCTTTTCTTTTCTTATTAAAGGTCTAAATGGGACTTGACTCAAATAAATTTCTTTTGACTCATAAAATATTCTTTTTGACTCAATTGACCCTATAAGCATGAAAAACATGCTTTGACTAAAAATAAAATAATATTAATGAATGAATATAATAAATTCATCAATGATGCATTTGAATTACATTATGAAGACCGACACTAGTTACATTTTCAACGCTCCCTCTTAACTAGGGAGGTATTCATAATGATACAACAAAATACTCTCAAATTGAAATATTCATATAAGAAAGGATTGAGATTGATAAGCATTAATGATGATTTACATCATCATAGCTAGCATTGTCAAAAATAACAAGGCGTTGACTAACAAGCTCTATCTCTCCACTAGATCAGAGCACAATGCTAGGAGGCATAAATTTGGATACCACTGCCTTTTAGGCACATACTCCATCTAGATGTTCCCCAGGTATGTCCTCACAGGACTATTTCCATACCAAGTAATAGCGGTCCTCAGGACTATTCGTATCTTGGATTAATGTACAAAAGTACAGATCCTCAAAGAGTATCGGTCTTAGATGCTTATCCAATCCACCATTCTCCTTACCAGTGCCTTTGCTAGTCTTACCGCTGTTAGTCCTATTGCAGTACATGACACATGGAGAATACGGTGTCTACACTCACTCCTCAGCTAGGGAGGAGATATCCACAAGCCTAAGCTTGTCTCACAAATACTCAAGCTTCCTGTTAGGAAGAGACTTCGTCAATATATCTGCTCCATGTTCGTTAATGGAGATGTATTGTAGCTTCATGACCCCATCTTGCACCATTCTTCGAATGTAGTGATATTTTATATTAATGTGCTTCGTCCTTGCTTGGAAAACCGGGTCCTCTGTCAACCTTATGTGGCTTTGGTTGTCACAACAAATGATGGTAGAATCCAAAGGTCCTTCAAACAGACCTGCAAGCAAATTTCAGAGCCAAAATGCTTCTCAACCACCTTCACTGGCTACTATATACTCAACTTCAATAGTACTTAATGCAACTGAACCTTGTTTTCGTCTCATCCATGAAATCATAGAGGATCCCAAACAAAAACATTCACCTGTAGTGCTTTTTCCATCTGCATCATTGCCTTCCCAATCCAAATCAGTGTAGCCCAATAAATGTATCTTGTTTCTTGCAACGTATCTCAAACAATGATGTATGGTCATGTTACCCACCAAAAGTGGGTGACCCCATAGGAGAATTTTTCCTCCTAGACATCTCTTCAGCCAGAAGCCAACAACCCTTACAGCCACCGATGTAGCCGATGTATTATGTCATTTGATATTTACTCCCAAAATTAGTCATATGTCCCTTCGCCCATTTCTCGAGAGTATATGTTTGAATATGGACATTCCAACCTGAAAGGTATGTTTTTCATTGTGCAATTGGGTGCTTATGCTTGTTTTTCATTGGGCATTTTGGGCATAGATTATTGGGTGTCCTAGAAAAAGGAAGGTTTTTGACTGGGGTCTTGTTCTCGCACCTTAAATTGGGGATAATCCTAAACCCTAGTTCCGTGGGATCTCCACTATTGGCCTATAGCTTTAGAAAGGGCACTACTTGGGAAACCTCAATTTTGGTAGCACGGTCCTATTTTCCCGTTCCACATTTCTCACTCCCCTCCACACATTACAAGCCCCATTTCATCATCTTTGCTATCGGGGTCCACATGGCATTGGCACACCCTATTAGTTTTTGTAGCATCAGATAGTGTTCTAGTCTCGAAACTTTGTGGAGAGGCTAAAACACGAGTTCTCCAAAACCCGAAAATCGTTTTTGGAAATTCCACCTAGAGATGGCTCAATTAAATTAATTGACCATAATTAAAAAATTTCCTAAGTCTAACTTAGGAAATATGGTTAATTAATAGGAATTAATTGGGAAAGGTGTGAATCATCTAGAAGCTCACTTGGATCGACTTGGAGATGATCTTAACCATTGATTTATTTCTTAATCGTGGTCGTTGGAGTCCCAACTAGAGATTATAAGAAGAGGTCGATGGATAGATGGAGAAACACACTTGGAGAGCAAGTTTCCTTGGGCAATTTGATTTCATAGGGAGTAGCATCTTGCTAGAAGAGTTTGAGCCAGAGAAGGGACACATAGACAGTGAGTTTGGAGGAGGTTTTCCAGTTTCGGAGAGTCAACGACAAAAGGGTCGTATTTCCCAGAGAGGCTGCGTAGAACCAACGCAGATAGCTTCAGAGGGAGATTGATTTTGCTAAGAGGAAGGGTGATTCAGTTGCAGTTGGTCTGGAAAATCTCTAAGAGGCCAAGCGAGTCACTTCCGAAGGTAGAGTCAGCCAGGACATCATCTTTTCAGCAGTTTTGAGTCATAGAGAGCTAGAACTTGCAAAAGCATTGTGCAGAGGCTCACACAGAGGTTGTACGAACAACTAGATTTGCCAGTTGTCGGAGCTGGATCAAGTGTGGTGTTGAGGTATTTGCGTCAAATATTTTGGCCAGATTATTTTGCTGATTGGATTGTTAATTTGGCATCCAGAGATTGTACAAAGATTTTTTCACTACTGCCTAATAATAAAACCCCCAACTATTGCACCGGCTTTCCCACGTTGGGATTTTCCAGGGACATTTGTCCAAAAACAATTGTGTCATTTTTATGTGTATGTGCTAGTATTTTCTCAGTTTCCAATTTATCTTCTGCAGTATTTTATTTTGGTGAAGAAATTGCAGTGTGAATGTTTTGTTATTTTTCCATAAACAAAATAAATTTTTAATTAATTTATCTATTAGAAGAAATATTTCAAGTTGTTGCATTTCAAGGAATTTTCACATGGTATTAGAGCAAATTTGATCAGGCAGGAAGCTTAGAAGTGGAAGGAAGAAATCATCCAGATTCAAAGGGAGTCAAGAAGTTTGATTTTTAGATTTGTGTAGAGGCTAGCCAGGCAGTTCGAACTGCTAGACAGAGGCTTGGATTTTCCAGTGCATGTGGCAGGGAAAATTCACAGAGCCTAGTAGCACTTCCAGCAAGTAGTAGTGAAGCCGGGAAGCAATTTCGGTTAAGCGGATCAGTGTTTTCATTGAGCAGATTCCTTGTATGGGCGCAGAAGGGTTTTTGCGACAAATTTGCTAGAGAAAAATCAATGCTGGGTGGAAGAGAGTGCACACGTAGAGGGAATTTCTCTCATAAGGTTTCTAGCTTCAGAAATCCAAACTTCTAGTTGTAGTCAACAATAGCAGCAGGCTTATTTTCTCATTCCATAAGAGAGTGCGAATAGTAGAGCTAACAACCGAGCAAGAGAAAGAGGGAAATTTCAATTTCAGGTAAAGTTTTTGCAAAGATGGTCGTACGAGATCGCTAGAGGAGGTTGTATGAATTAGGTAGAATGCAGATCTAGATAGCAGATCGACTTTCAATTGTCGGTGTCAAGTGCCGAAGGAAGTGCAAGTTGTCTAGTGCGAGTTGCAAACAAAGAAAGGTCCCAATAAGGGACAAGGCTCGAAAGGAGGTAGTGAGGCACCAAAGCCAAGATGAGGAGGAGCTTGATACTCTGGTGTGCCACAATGGGTAGGATCCAATGTAGAAGCAACAAGGAGATCAGTTAGATCAGTCCCAATTGTTGTAGCAGGATCATTACCTTTGCTACAAGGGCCCACAATATCATAGTAGCAGCTTCAGTGTCAGAAGGTGCAATTGGTTATTCAAATGACAAATGCATAGCTAGTTGCAGTCAGTACTCGAGAGATAGTTGCGGTGGCACGAGCAGTGCGAATTTCCCAGTTGCAGTATGCAGGTGGAGTTCCAGCCAGAAGATTCCGAGTGCAAAACTTCGCAGTCCAGTTTATAGTGCAGGAGGACAGTGCGAGTTGCCAGGAGGGAGTAGAGAGATTTCCCATTGAGACTTAGAGGGAGTCTAGCTTCAAGGAGTAGCCCTATGGAAGCTAGTGCTTCAAGATCTAAGGAGATCAGACTCATTATTGCAGTAGTTGCAGCAACAATGCATAGATAGCAGCAAAGTAGTAACAACAACAGTATAAGTAGATCAAAGTTCAAAGTTGCACAAAGATTTTGGCAGGGTCTAGTGAGGCAAACATCGGATGGTGTTTGCATCAAATGGCGATTCCTCATGGATCATTACCTTGCTACGGGGGACCACGGTATTCAATAGTGGGAGGATCAATGTCAGTTGATGCAATGAAATTCCAGAGTGACAGTTGCAAACCAGTTACAGTCAAATGCTAAGCACAAAGCAGTGTTGACAGCAGAGTGGGAGGCTCAGTGCAGAGTAAGTAGCAACGCATATTTCTCAATGGACAGTGCAGAGGCTAGTTGTAATCAAATGCTTAGGAGATAGTTGTAGCACAGAGACACAGATGGTTCAGTATTTTAGATGCTTCTCAATCGCAATAGTTGCAATAGCAACAACAACAATGAGAGGGAGTTGCAATGCAAATGCAGAGTTGGCAATAGTACATGATGTACAATGTAGTGTTAGCAATGACATAGATGCAGCAAGTTGGTTCAACTACAATCAGTGGTAGATGAATTAGAGTTAGCGCAGTAGTTGGTGGACAGTGGGAGGCAGCTACAATTGTTGGTTGTAGTAGAACAGATTTTGAGACCTCCTTCAAAATAGCTGTGAGATCTTTCTCTGTCACAATTTTTGAGACTGAAACTTAATTCAATCAAGATTTCGATCCTCTTGTTTAGCCTTCTTACAAGCTTCTTTGATTAGTATTTTCTAGGCCAAATGCAAGCTACAAACTTTAGCCCTTCTTCCTAGCTATCTCATGGATTGGATATTTTGGGGTACAACTCTTTTAGGAGTATTTCTAACTAGAGATTGATTAGGGCAAAAAACAAACCCTAAGAAACAAGTTGGCTTCCCTTCTACCCAAGCTCTGAAACCATGTTGATTTTTAAAGGATCCTTTAATCAAAGAATTATTTATGATCTTATCTTGAGTTAGTCTTTCATTGCATTTATTATCCATCATAAATTAATTGCACAGAGAATCTCAGCAATAAACAAAAATGCGAGTAGAATAATAAAGAGACAGCCACACAAAAACACAGTCATTTGCCCTGGGAAAACCCACATGGGGAAAAACCTAGCAACCTTTTCAATAGATAAATCTTCAATCCAATAGAGATACATCTTAGTTAATAACTAGTTCAAACTTGGTCCATCCTCCTAGTCAAGTCCTCTGCCCACATAATAGATTAGGCCTTTTTCCTTTCTTAGGATTCAGTCCCCTACTACTCTTCTTCAACTCAGACTTTGAGCTTCTCATGGAGTCTTTGCCTCAAACTTCGTTGTATCAAATATCCCTTCGCTAGCCTCATAAATATCCCTTCGCTATTCATATAGATAGTCCTTCCTTGGTCACGGAGATAGATTTTGCTTGCTACCTCAGAACTTCGTATGCTGCCTCAGACCATCCAAATATTCATGAACAAAAACAAATCCAAATTCCCTTAGATGTTGATAATTCACTGCCTCGGAATAGTCAGAATCACAGAAGATAAGATGTTTGAATTGCTTACCGAAATGGAGGAATGAGAGGTCTTTATATAGCTTTTTGTCTGGCCGAATGGGTGTGTCTTAATTGGAGCCGATCTAAACATTTTAAGAGGTTGACTTGACTAGGAGGAGGTCGACATGGCTAATTTGGTGCCACAAATTTTCAAATTTCTTCTTTTGCAAACAACATGAAGAACATGTCCTTTTAATATTTTCTTTATGACTTTAGCATGAAGAACATGCTTACAAATACATCAGAGCTACATTATGAAGATCAACCGTAGTTACAAAAAATCAACAAATTATGGTAGTTTGTTGATCCTAATGATCTACCATGTGCCAAAGTTGTTTGGCCAAAATTATGGTAGTTGAATGATGTTGATACTATTGATGATTTGTTATAACCTTTTCTTAGAGAAATTTGTCAACATGAGAACATTTGTCTAGTCATTATGAATACCTCCCTAGCTAAGAGGGAGTGTTGAATTTTGTAGCTATGGTCGGTCTTTGTAATTTATATTTTAAGTTGTCGATGATAAATGTAAAGCGTGTTCTTCGTGCTAGTGTCAAAAGAAAAATACTAAAGACATGTTCTCTATGCACTTTGCAAAAGATAAAAATTTGAATTTTAAAATTTTGAATATTTTGGCTCCACAAAGTCAAGTCAACCCAACATACAAAGGCACCTATTTGACCTCCTAGAAAGGTATAAATATAGGCCACGTCCTTCTCCAAGAAGGCAGTTCATCAAGAGATTTAGATCAATTACAAGATGATTATCTCTGCTCCTCTAGATGAAGAAACACAAA
The DNA here is from genome assembly GCA_000404065.3 of Pinus taeda. Classification (NCBI taxonomy): domain Eukaryota; kingdom Viridiplantae; phylum Streptophyta; class Pinopsida; order Pinales; family Pinaceae; genus Pinus; species Pinus taeda. The sequence continues at coordinate 224,777 of APFE031627620.1, read as the reverse complement.
GAAAGAAGGATGAATTTGATGAAGCATCTTCTCTTCCTCCATCTGTCTAGCCTCACACATGTGGAAGATGCGCAGATCAAGATTCTCTCTGTATGAAGAAGCAGACCAAGATTCTCTCTATAAAGAAGCAAGCCGAGTTCTCTGGATGAAGAAGCAAGCTAAGCTCTCTAGGCAGAAGGATGACTTGAGTAAAAGGGCTATTAGACTAGGTTTGACCAGAATAATGTTGATGGTCAATTTGACCTAGGGTTTGACTTAGATGTATCTCTTGTTGAACAAATCAATTTCTATAAGGAAAAGGTTGTTGGGTTTTTCCCATAGTTTTTAAAACCGGCCTAGCTAACCAGTGACTAGTCTAACCGACTAGTCAGTAGGGCCACCGATTGGAACCGAGTGAAAACCCAGTTAAGGAGGCGTTGTGGCGAGAATTTGGCCCTAACTGGTCCTAACCAGCCGGTTTAGGATGGAACCGGCCAGTTTGTAGCAAACCGGCCGATTCCATCCTAAACCGGTCGGTTACCTGCCATGCCCACCGAGGACCCACAGTGCGGCTTTTCCAAGGTAGTTTAGGGGCTTTGGAGGGAAATTAAGGGTGCTTTCCCTCCAAAAACACCCTCTCCAAGCCTTTAAGAAACAAAAACAGTTAAATTATCTTGTTTTCGTGCAATACAACCTTCGACTGAGGAGGAACCAAATGATGAACAAAGCACCTGATCTAGATACCATTGCGTTGGACGATATTGATCCAACATCAAAATGGGTGGAGGAGACTGAAGATCTTGTGTTTGAGGTTGATTTTGATATTGACATGGCTTTAGCGGGGGATGAGGAAGATCTTGTGGCGGCATCTGAACTAGGATCAGTAGCGGCATCAAGGAAAGGCAAAGAACCAATGGAAGGCACTAGTCGTGCAGGTCGACAAACTCGTGCTTCCATTAGGTCCACTTCTATTGTTATTGGTGGCATTGCTACTGAGGTTGCAGATCAGGCTGAGACATCCTCAGACTCTAAACTAGATGATGTCTATGTAGCTCCTGATGATGATCCTATGGCTAGTAGTGGTGATGAACTTGATGATTGATCATGTGTACACTGTAGATTTGTAGTAGGCCAATGGCTTCATAGCTTGCAGCATTGTTTTTGGACTTTATAGGCCATTTAGAGCCTCATTGCTTATGTATTTTGCTATTTTGTCGATGATATGTATTGCACTTGGTGCCATTTTGATATATTCACCTTTACATGGTATAATAAAATGAGCAAACTTTGCATATTTTGTGTCTATTGGCTTGGAATCATGGTTTTAAATCTTAAAAATAGTTTTGTTTCATTAAAAATTAATTATTTAATATATTTTTCTAAAATTGGTTTGTTTAGACCAAACCAGTCCCGGTTAGACCAATTCCGGTCAGTAAACCAGTTCATTAGGTGGACCGGCCCGGTCCTTGGTTCCGGTTTTAAAAACATTGGTTTTTCCTCCATGTGGGTTTTCCCAAGGTAAAATGCTTTGTGTTTTCTTGTGTGGCTATCTCTTTATGATCCTATTTTCATTCTTGTTCTAATGCTGATGATCTTTGGTGTAATTGCTTAATGATAAAAGTGGATGCAAGTGAATTTAAAATGAATATCCTTAGAAGTAATTATCAGATAAGAAGATCCCTATAAATCAACAATTTTCAGTACCCAATAGAGCTTAGAGTGCAGTGCATTAGAGAAGTTTGGTCAAACAAATTGTTGCTCCAATAGGTTATTAGCCTCATAGTTAGTGCATTGTTCAATTAATTCCCACCTTGGTTATGAATAGCCCAAAAATTGATCATAATATGTAATGTCCCCATTTTTGTTTTCCTCTATAGCACAGCCAGGGTGGATTTCTAGGGTACAGGATGGCCAAGTCACGAGAGCAAGATTATGTCATCAGAGGTCTCGGGGGTGTTTTGAGGAGGTTTACAGGGTCCGACAGTGTTTGCTTCTACCATCAAAAGCAGTTCAGTACATTTGCTTTTTGTTCCTTTGCATTATGGTGATTCTCGTTATTATCGAGCATAACTTAATTAACTATGCTTAAGGTGGCATTCCGGAAGGAATATCTGATGGAACACCTTGGTGTAAAAGCTTGTTGGAACCGGAATGAGAAGATCTATAGGATGGGATGCTAAGCAGTCGTTTTCATTGGCTGGATAGAGTATGGTGGATGATTCACCATTTTCCCGGATTAAAAGTGACTTTAATTAGTCACTTAATTAATTAAAATAAAAGGGGAAATGACTAATTGGGGAAAAAGGCTAAAAGTGATTTAAGTAAATTAAAATTAAAAATTCACTTAGATGGAGTCAAGAGGGAGCTTCTAGAATAGTAATAAAGTAATAAAATAAGACACTTCTAGAAGATTGGAGATCCATCTATTGGATCTTTAAAAGGAGGAGGACGAGATCATTTGGGACAGCTTGGAGTTGAGTATTTTACTTGTGGAGAGGTTTGGAGAAACAGGAGTTCCTAGCTTCAGTTGTAGCACCAAGATAGAAACCCTCAAGTGATTCAGCGAGTGGGCGAGAACCCATCTCTCCCCTTGGTGAATTCATTCAGAATTCACAGATGCTTTCAGCAGATCAATTTACTTTTGGAGGGCCGCTGCAGCTTTATTGTAGATCATTTTGAGGCTATCACCTCAGCCATTTCCAGTTCTTGTATCAGCATATTATATATTAATAAAATAAGGCTGAGTTCTTCTGGTTGATTATCTTGTCTAATCTTCAGTTGCAAATTTTATTTCCTGTTTCCACCATTAATTTTGTGGTTTAATTTGTGCAAATTGTTGGTAAAATTGACAGAGTGAATTTTTTAAGCAAATTTATAATTTGGGATATTACATAATACAAGTTAGTGTGTAATGGGAGTTTTTCTTCTTCATAAGTGAGAATTTAGCCATAAATCCTTGTTAATATCCAAAAATCACTAGTATAGTGTTGTAGTAGAAGACTTTGGTATCCTCATAAAGCCAAAAGATCAAGTATGGCACAAGAAACAACATGGTAAATGAGAATGATAAGAAAATTAGGCAAATGAAGGGGATGCATTGTTCTTCCATGTCAAGAAAAAATGAGAGAAATGAGAGGAATGACTGGTATTTATAGTACTTTCTTAAGCTTGGATGCTCCTTCTGTCAACATGCAGCTATGTAATTTGCCCTTTAGGCTCCTGCTGACATGGAGCTATCATAGCTAATCTCCGATGGAGCCCTCTCAATGTGTCCAACTGAGAAATGCATTCTAAGTTCAATGTAGTTTCTTTTAGTTATATTCGAGTTCAACAGTTTTCTTTAAATGTTTTATTCACCATTAGCTGCTTATGCACCAACTATTTAGTATTAAGTTCTTTTTCTGCTTAGTATCCTGGACTGTAACAGCCATTTATAGTTTCTCTTTTTGCTTTTAGAGTTTAGTACTTAACTTGAGGGTGTGAATGTTTCAGATGTAGATTTGGGTACCTTCTTCCAATTAATATACCGAGGACTCAGTGGAACACTTCTAATGATTTGTCAAGAATTTTCCACCATGGCATAATGGGTTTTACTAGAAAATATATATACAGACATATATTGATGCATTTATTTTTTTACATATTTCGAATTGTTTTTTATAACTTATTTTGATTTGTGAGTTAATATCTATGTTGACAATGTTCACTTTTATTTTTCAGATGTATTCCCTCAGCAACTCACAGGCATATATTAAGAGATTATAATGGGGATCAATGTCTACCTAGTGACAAGCTCACAAAGATCAATGGACAAGGAAGAGAAGATACCTTAGTGAAATCAAACTCAAATGATATGGATTGGCTTTATTCCTCAGCAAATTCATGTGATGAAGATGCATCTGAGAGGTAACCCTTGCACAGTTTATGAACATAATGGAGATCATCAAAATCTAGATAAGTTCCTTTGCTTTGATTCTATTCGAAAAGTGCTTATATATGTTCATCTCTAACTAGTCACCAACAACCAAAAGTAGAGGACACTATTAGTTAGAATCTATTAACTATTTCATAAGAGGGAATTGCTAGCAAGTTGGAAGATTTTGTGATCACTGTGGAAATCTGTGGAAAGGAGAAATTAATCCACATCTACCCAAAATTTGCACTTGTATACAGGCTGAAAAGTAGTGCAAACAATAAGGTACAGCAATTGAAATGGAATAAACCTTGTCATTTAACAAATTCTCACATAGCTGACTAGGTATGATATAATTTGGGATATGATAATGTCCTTGAGGAAATTGGCTGAAATCTCGGACAGATGAAAGAATGGCATTGTGCAAGTTAGTCATCAACATCATTCAGCGCACCTTCCTACCATTGTGGTTATTGTAAAAGAAACAGGATGAAAGGGGACTGTTTTCCTTCCAATTTTTTTTCAAAAACTCCTCCCCAATTGCAAATATTACATAGATATAATAATGAGTTTTTCTAAATTGTTTAAAGAAATGGAATGGAGCTAAAAGGAAGTTTTGCAGAACTCAAGAAGCAATATTCTTTTTGAGAAAAATGGATCTGATATTTCATTCATGTTCACAAAATGATACATTATAGAAATGTACATTTTTATAGAGGCATATCAGTTTCCCCTTCCAACATCGGCAAGAAGAGCCAACATGTCTTCATGTGCTCATTGCCACAGAGTCCCATTCTTTTCTAAATTTTCCTATTCTGACCCAATACAAAATGACTAAAATTGTTTTTTTAGTCATTCCATATACGTAATATTGCAGCATATCCATTAAAGGTTGCCCAAAAAAGCCTTTTACACAAGGAGATTATTGTTGGGCGTATATTGTCCCAATAATTCTTTCCTGTTTGTCTTATCATCCAGTTACCTCTAAATATGACCCTTTTCCAATGAAGGGGAGCAACAAAGAGTGCAGAATACCCAGCTGTATCCATTCCCAGAAAAATTTGGCTACCCTACATCCCCATGGAATACTTAAATGTTTCAGATTTCTAGCATATCAGGCAATAGCTGTCTGTGAATCCAGACTGGTAGAGGCCATCTGTGACTTCAAGGGTGCTGCTGAGGACTAGGCAACCAAGCAATTTGGTATTAAAAGATGGATGCACATTCAAAGTAGTTTTGAACCTTTGCTTCCATCTACCCCACCATCTTGGATTACCCATTATCTATTAAGTTATTCGTGAGTATTGAATATTTTGGTAAAGCATCTTGTTTGATAGGTAGAGATGGATTTACTTTGTGTTAAATTGGCAACTAGGGCCAAACTTCATGTGGGTCATCTTATTCATGGCTAATAATATTTTTATTAGATTCCTCTCGTCGAAAGGTGTAGGATTGATCTAAAGATTATCCAATTCCGATAAGAATTTATGGAGATATGAATTTATTTTGATTATGGAATTATTATCAAGCCGACTTACAACTCATGTAGGCTCAGAAGCCCAACAGTCGCATCTATTCAAACATCATCAGTTGTGTATAAATACAGGAGGACTTTTCCTCATTTGCACTCACTCATCTCATCACCTCTCTCTCTACTGCAGAAAAGAGTCTTATGTATTGCGCAGAAAAGGGTCTCTCTCTCACACATGTGAAGCAGGAAGCTGTTGAAACTGAAGCTGCAACTGCAGAAGTGAAGTTTGACCTGCTTAGACCAGAAGATCTCCTCATCTGAACTACACTGTAGATTCATCTGAAACTCCTCTGAACGCTGCAACTTTTGGTGGTGGAATCAAGTCGATCCAACGGATGGTTTGCGAGATATCGACTGCCCTAGTTTGAAGGAAGCTGCTGAAACTGAAGCTGCAACTGCAGAAGTGAAGTTTGACCTGCATGGACCAGAAGATCTCCTCATCTGAACTGCGTTGTAGGTTCATCTGAACCTCCTCTGAAGGCTGCAACTTTTGGTGGTGGAATCAAGCCGATCCAACGGCCGGTTTGTGAGATATCGACTGCCCTAGTTTTGATAATGAAGCCGCTAATGCTAATGCTGCTACTCTAGGGTTTGCTACTGCTGATATAAATCAAATTTATTGTACTATTTCTCTCTACTGAATTATTGAAGCTAAAAGAAGATTTGATGAAAGGGTTTCCCCGCACATTGTGGGGTTTGTCCCTGGCTAGTCGCCACATCTTGTGTCTCTTGTCCTGGCTTGTTTTCTGTCGATCGTTTAATGTTCTATCTGCACTTTACTTTATGTACATGTGATTGCTAATCTGTGGAATATAATAAGAAAAAGAAGTAAACTGTTATAAGCATAGAACATAACATAACTTAACATGGTATCAGAGCTGAGGTGAAGACAAAGCCTGAGCAAGAGCAAGAGCAATCACCGAGAAGATTGGCAAGGCTATCCTAAAAGAACTATGGGGTCCTCAACACTCTTTCCTACCAAAGACAAGCTCTGTGAGAAAGCTGACTATCACAGATGGAAGATGTCTATCGATCTAACCCTAGAAGATCAAGGAGTGCTGGACAATGTAAGAGGCAATATTGTTGAGCCTCCATCAAATGCATCCGCTGCTTCCTGGAACAAATGGAAAAATGGAGAAGTCAAAACAAAGAAGATCATCTGGGACTCTATCGACAAGCACTTGGTGGCCTACATCTCTAAACTGGACACCTCCAAGGAAATCTACGATAGACTGGTGAGTTTATTTAAAGTTAATGATGTAAATCAAGTTTTGTTTCTGAGAAATAAGCTCAAGGAAATCAAGAAGGGTAAAGATGAGAGTATGCAAGCATACTTCTTAAGAATCACCGAAATCAAGAACGATCTCCTATCTATTGGGGAGACTATTACTAATAGGGAACTGGCACTCACGACTCTTGGAGGATTACCATCTGAATGGTTTGTGTTCAGGACTACTCTTCTGAACAATAATGTAATTCCTAGTTTTGAGGAATTAATGGCTAGATGCATTCAAGAAGAAACAAGGGTAGAAGAGCAAGAAATGCCCTTACCTAAAGGTCCTCCTGCTGCCTTTTCTTCTCATGCTAAGAAAAGAAATAATTCTCGGTCTAAATCAAATAGAAAGGCTGGACCTAAGGGTGGAAGAAAAGGACGATGTTACATTTGCAATAAGGCAGGTCACTATGCAAGGGAATGCCCTGATAGAAAGGACTCTCACTGTGACGATGATCAAAATCCCTCTCATGGTAATCGAAGGGATGGAAAATTTAATAGCAAAGGTAAAAGGAATGTTGGAAATCAAGGAAGAGGACAACCATTCAAGAAGGCTAGAAATTCTAGGATGTATTAAATGCACCTAACCTCTGAAAGAACCTAGTGTCCATCTCGGCAATGGAAGACAAAGGCTACAAGGTAACCTTCAGTGATGGCAAGATACGTGTATCAAAAAATAATGTTAAAGATGCCTTTACTCTTGGGTTTCGTGTTGATTCATTATATAAGGTCGATGAAAGTCGGGTAGCTGTCATGTCTTATGACACATCTCTTCAGTCCGAACTTTGGCATTGGAGGTTTGCCCACCTTCATTACAAATATCTACCCGATGTAAGACATATGGTAACAAGGATGCTCAAATTCCGAGTAGAAAAAGAAGTTGTATGTTCGGGATGTGAAAAAGGGAACCATTCCCCTCAAGCCTAAGCAAGACCTCTAATATATTATAGTTGGCTCACTCAGGCATACCTAAGGTTGGCATTAAGAGGGAGACTACTACACCACATACTCCAGAGCAGAATGGTGTGGCACCGTACGATTGTGGAAGTTGTCTCTATGGATAGATGATGTAACAATGCCTGATGTGGAAGAACCAATGGATCCTAGTTATCCACCTGAGCCTTCCTCTTCCAGGAAGAGGCCTTCATGGCTTAGGGGATACTTGATGATGCTGAAAGACATGCTGCACCCTGAGGAACCTTTCGTGAAAGTAAGAAACCTAACAGGTATCAAGGATACCTGACCATCATGAGCATGATTATACAAAATGAGCCTTCATCATTCACAGATGTCGTCAAGCATCAACTATGGAAGGATGTTATGACCATTATGGAGAATGATGTCTGGGAAGTAGTTCCCAAACCCCAGGACAAGACAATCGTTACTTCAAAATGACTTTACAAGATAAAGCTGCGACAGATGGAAGTACGGAATAGTATAAGGTTCGTTTTGTTGCTCTTGGTTTCTTCCAGAAAGAAGGTATAGACTATGATGTGATATTTGCACCTGTTGCCAAATATACGACCATCCGCTTGATCATAGCCCTTATGGCTTCCCAAGGATGGAACCTACATCAGATGGATGTCAAGGCCGCGTTCTTGCACGGTTCGATCAAAGAAGAGGTCTATGTGGAGCAACTCGAAGGATTTGAGATTTATGATTGAAAATCTCATGTATGCAGGTTGAAGAAGGCTCTTTATGGGCTGAAGCAAGCACCCCGAGCATGATATGAGAGGATCGATAGCTACTTGATGAAGCTGGGATTCACTAGGAGTGAAGCCGATCCTAACCTTTACTTTAAGGTTGAAGATGACAAGCCTCTCATACTGGTGTTGTATGTGGATGACCACTTTCTAATAGGTGCATACGCTCTCATTCACAAATGTAAGAGGGAGTTGGCTTTTGAATTTGAAATAAAGAACAAAGGACTTGAAGAGTGGCAGAAGCCAAGGGAAATTTTCCTATCTCAAGGAAAATATGTGGTGAAGATTCTGAAAAGATTTGGTATGGTGGACTGCAAGTCTATGACTACCTCGAGGATCTTAACTTTCAGAAGTTATATGGTAGTGATGTCGGACCAGATTTGGGAAATGCTTCCGAGTTTCAAAAAAAACTCATTCGCGTTGATGTTCTTGGTGAACCTCCGTAAGAACATATGTTTTGCAGTTAACATTGTGAGCTCATATTTGGTTGAGCCTCACTGGATTGGTGCCAGGAATCTTCTGAGATGTCTTCAGGACACAAACTCTCATGGATTGAGATACACTACCGGAAATATGAAACTGCATGATTATTCGATTGCTGATTAGGCAGGTAGTGTGGAGGATCACTGGAGCACTTTTAGTGTTGTTTCTCTTTGGATTTTGCTTCGATATAATGGATGAGCAGGAAGCAGAAGTTGGTTGCCATAAGCACCGTCGAGACCAGATACATATCTACGAGTATGATCTTGTATGAAGCTGCCTGGTTGGGGAAGATCTTCAGTGAGTTGTTTGAACACATACCGCTGTGATTCTCTGTAACAACCAGAGGTGGGATTCGATTATTGAGGAATCCTGTATTCGTCGATTGCTCCAGCAGATAGACATCATCTGGGATATGGTAAGTCGATGAGCAAGGAGGCTCCATCGCATTAAGATGATGTACAGGTCGATACACCTTGTCAAAGCCCCGAGGAAAGATCTAATCTATGATTTTCCCAAACGAATTGGAGTCGTCAAGAAACCCTTGTACAAGGGTCCTGCATGTTGCATACATTGAGCTCTGGGAGCTCTGAGGGCTTGTGGTTCTTACTGGAGCAACATACGACCACAAGGTGACTCACCCTCCCCTGGTGATGCACACTAGAACAAGATGATACACTCTCTTGTGGGACAAGATGATTCGCTCTCTTGCGGAACAGGATGATTCGCTCTCCTGTGTAGCAGGATGATTAGTTATCTTGTGATGCCTTGATTGATGTATTCTCCATGGCGATTGTAGCAGGATTGATGTGTTCTCATATGAGGCCTAGATAGATGTGTTCTCCATGGCGATTGTAGCAGGATTGATGTGTTCTCCTGTGAGGACAAGATTGATTAGTTCTCCTGTCGAGGCATCCTACCCATGCAGTCTAGGACTCATGGGAAGTACCTCTCATCTGATCAATGAGCAAGGAAATGAAGTTAGGGACCATAGTAGTATCGATGGACGCATCGTTGTATCTACCATACTCCCTATGCTAGGATGACCTCCATTGATCTGGGATCAATGATACTAGTCTAGGACCAATGGTAGGAGTGGTACATTCTATGACACTAACTTCGGGTCAGTTGAGACTGGTCTGGGACTAGTGGTACGCACTCTGAGACTGACTTTGAGTCAGTGGAGGATGTTACTGGTCTGGGACCAATGGTAGGAGTTGTACATACTATGACACTAACTTCAAGTCGGTTGAGACTGGTCTAGGACCAGTGGTACATACTCTGAGGCTGACTTTAAGTCAGTATGATACATCCTCGACCATTTCTTCTTTTTCATAATTCGGACAAAAGCAGAGCAGAACAGAACAATGCAAGATCAGAGCAGAGCAGTACAGATCAGTACGGGCAGAACAAGACAAAGCAAAACAGGCAAAATAGAGCAGAGCAGGGCAAGGGTCAGGTTGTACAGGGCAGTACATTTGATGGATGAATAGTAGCGACCGACAGACGGATTGCAGATGAAGTTTTCCGTAGTTGAGAGGGAGTGTTAAATTGGCAACTAGGGCCAAAATTCATGTGGTTCATCTTATTCATGGCTATTAATGTTTTTATTAGATTCCTCTCGTCGAGAGGTGTAGGATTGATCTAAAGATCATCTGATTCCGATAAGTATTTATGGAGATACGAATTTATTTTGATTATGGAATTATTATCAAGCCGACCTACAACTCATGTAGGCTCAAAAGCCCAACAGTCGCATCTATTCAAACATCATCAGTTGTGTATAAATACAAGAGGACTTTTCCTCATTTGCACTCACTCATCTTATCACATTTCTCTCTCTCTACTGCGCAGAAAAGAGTCTCTTCTCTACTGCGCAGAAAAGGGTCTCTCTCTCACACATGTGAAGCAAGAAGCTGCTAAAACTGAAGCTGCAACTACAGAAGTGAAGTTTGAACTGCGTGGACGAGAAGATCTCCTCATTTGAACTATGATGTAGGTTCATTTGAACCTCCTCTGAAGGCTGCAACTTTTGGTGGTGGAATCAAGTCGATCCAACATACGGTTTGCAAGATATCGACTGCCCTAGTTTGAAGGAAGTTGTTGAAACTGAAGCTGCAACTGCAGAAGTGAAGTTTGACTTGCATGGACCAGAAGATCTCATCTGAACTACGTTGTAGGTTCATCTGAGCCTCCTTTGAAGGCTGCAACTTTTGGTGGTGGAATCAAGTCGATCCGACGGTCGGTTTGTGAGATATCGACTGCCCTAGTTTTGATGATGAAGCCGCTAATGCTGATGCTGTTGATCTAGGGTTTGCTACTACTGATATAAATCAAATTTATTGTACTATTTCTCTCTCCTGAATTATTGAAGATAAAAGAAGATTTGATCAAAGGGTTTCCGCACACATTGTGGGGTTTGTCCCTGGCTAGCCGCCACATCTTGTGTCTCTTGTTTTGGCTTGTTTTTTGTCGATTGTTTAATGTTCTATCTTGCACTTTACTTT